>JAJOOO010011068.1:0-13968 GCA_029582685.1 Solanum piurae
AGCTCTTCACCTCTACTACATCATGACATGAGATATTAAGTTCATGATTAGACGACGGACTGATAGAATTTGTACATTACTCTATAAATATAAGTATATTTATCTCCTAATTCATATCAACGTAGTTTCATACTCTAAATATGAATTATAGATAAAAAATAAATTATTCCACGAATTCTAACTTTTTATTTATAAAAGTATACAAAATTGTAACACTTTTTGAACAATTAATTGTAGGTGTAAAATGAAATTTTAATATTATGCACAATAGCAAAATTATGATTAATAGAAATATTTTAAACAAACCGACATCTGGATGTCGCTTTTATTAAAAGTAATTAGATATAATAAAAAATACCGACCTCATGAGGTCGGTATCACATTAAATTTTAAGATAAATAAAAAGTAATCATGTTAATTAAATAATATTGACATCGGGAGGTCGATATTTTATATTAAATTATTTTTTAACTTATATAAAACCGTCATTCGGAGGACGATTTATTTAAAGTTAATAGAAAATATTAATTTATTACATACTATTTAATTTTACCGACATTCAAAAGTCGGTATTATAATTTTTTTTTATTTTACACAAAACCGTCCTCCGGAAGACGATTTAAATAAAATTAAATCAAAATATTTCTCAATTTGTTTTTTATATGGAGAAATGGGGAAAATCGCGTATGCTAGTGCATATATTTTAAAAAAAGCGACGGATAGCGTCTCTATGTCCGTCGCTTTTTTAAAAAAAATGTTTGACCAACATTTTTGACCAAGAAGCGACGGACATAAAGATGTTGTACGTCGCTAATTTAAAAAATAATTAAATAATTAAAATTAATAAAAATCGATGGACGGCGTGACTTTTTTTAAATTAATAAATAATTATTTTTAATAAAAAGTGATGAACTGCGTCGCTATCTATATAAAATAATTAATTAGCAAAAATCCGCAAAAAAAAAGCGACAGACTAAAAGATGCCGTCCGTCGGTTTTTTTAAAAAAAATAAATTTATTTTAATTAAAAAGCGACGGACAGTGTGGCTAATGGCGTCGCTTTTTGGAGCGACGCCGTCCGTCACTTTTACTTCCGTTGTTTTTTAGCAGTTTTTTAGTAGTGAGATCTTGAAGTGTGGAGCTCTTTGGAACTTCATCGAAACCATGGCTGGAGCTTTGAGCTCACCAACACACATGCAAAAGAAATCAAAAGAATAAAATCGCAAAGGGATAAGGTAATGAGGTTTGATTTGGTGTTTTTCGGTGATTGATTTGAATTTTGAGTGGTTGTTTTGTGGTGGTTTAGGTGATTGTTTGGTGGCTGATGGTTCGTCGGAAAAGAAGAACGAATGTAGTTGTGGAGGTGGGCTTATGGTGGTGATGGATTGGTTGTTTTCGCCGGAGAAGACAAAGAAAATCGCGATATAAATCAAATGAGTGATTTTTTCGATAAGATTAGAGATAAAATGGGTGAGATTTAATGATAAAGAAGATATAATTATTAGAGAATTTTAATAATTAATTAGAGATTAATTAATTTAGTAAAATAGAGTTAACAAAAAGAAAATTATTTAATAAAGAGAAAAAAATATAAGAAATTATAAAATCTGACGTGGTGCTGACATAGTGCTTATGTGGTAGCGAGTGTAATACACTACATGCTGTGAGAGTGGTGTTACACGTCCCAGGGTGGTATTAAATTCAGTTTTAAATAGTAAGGGTGTGTAATAGGTCGTTATAATAGTTTAAGCGTGTAACTGACTTTTGGAACAAGTTTAGAGGGGACTTTAAGCCTTTTCCCATTAGTTATACAGTAGACTTTATGTATACATAAACTACGCATATACCACAAATTGTTTATAAATCAAAGTACTCTATCGCAATCGATGTATAATTCTAATTAATTTAAAAAGTACGCATCTACTAAATGTATATATAAATTAGCTATGCAATCAACTTTATCGATGTATAATTCAAATTAATTGTAAAAGTATACATCTACTAATTATATATATAAATTGGTTATGCAATCGACTTTATGCCTACATAACCTGGTTACACATCAAAATTATTTTGATGAACATAATCTATCATCGTCGATGTATACTTTAATCAATTATTATAGTATATACATAGACTAAATATTATATTAGCTATACGGTAGACTTTATGTATACATAAACTAATTATATACCATAAATTTCTTTTAATGAAAGTATTCTATCACAATGATGTGTACTTCAAATTATTTATAAGATTATATATCTATCAAATGTATATATAAATTAGCTATGCAGTCGAGTTTATGTATACACACTACATTAAAAATGATCATTAGTGGTAATTAATTCTTAATTGCCGCTAAATATGTATTTTTAGCTGCAATTAGCACTCTTTGTATATGTCCCTAAAGCCTTTAGCGACATTGGTTCTAATGGGACTTAACTAATGCAGGTAAAGACTTTAGCACTCTTTATTAATGTCTATATTTATTGCCACTAAAAGTTTTTTTTGTTGGAGTGACATAACCTAGTTATGCATATCTAAGTCCTTTTGAATGAAGGTAATTTATCATTGTCGATGTATACTTTAATCAATTACAATAGTATACATGGACTAAATGTATATACAAATTAGCTATACAATAGACTTTATGTATACATAAACTAATTATATACAACAAATTCATTTTGAATGAAAGTATTCTATCACAATCAATGTAAACTTCAAATTAATTGTAAAAGTTCGCATCTACTAATTCTATCACGAAGAGGACATGAATTTGGTCTCTCTTTTTCTTTTTTTTCCATAAATAAGAGTTTTTTATTTCAAATTCTTGATCGTCGTGTTTTGCAGTAAGGAGTCTTGATTCAAAAGATGGGTGAGCTAGTGAAGAGCAAATTCTGCTCGCGTGGCCTACAATAAAGGAAGTGGTTGGTGAACTTAAAGGTCTGAGAAGTTTACTAGAAACTCTTGGTCTAGTCAATGTCGAGATGAAGAGAATGAAGATGAACCATCATACCTTTATGAGATTTCAATTAACTCTAGTTAATATAGATTCATCCATTTTGTCTAGAAAATAGAATTCGAATAGTTTCCAACTAATAGTCTAATTATGATGCAACACACCACATGTTCGGAGGATTTAAATTAGGTCGTCAAGGATTTACAAGGTTAATCTTATAACTTTACGTCACCCGTTGTTGAGATGTTGGGAGAGTAGTTGCAAATGGGTGATTGAACCAAGGAACACTTATATTAAGTAACTTGAAGTGTGAACACTAAAGTTAGAGGCCATGGCAGCCTAGTAACAAAAGTTCTAGTTGAAAGTTTAATTACGGGGAAGTATTTTTAATAATCTCATATGTGATTTGACTTGAAATGAACATATTTGCAATCTATAAAGAGTTAGAGGGTATACTACCAATCAAATTAAAGGTCTTGGAGTCTAGATTCCAACAAAATTAACCTCTCGTCAATCTAAGTTTGGGACAAAAAATTATGTGTTTTACCACAGACCTACGTAATACCTCAGTGCATACGTGACATAGATCCCCAAAAAGTAAAGTGATCGACATGTACGTAAACTACTATACCTTTATATTCTTATTCAGAATATTTTTTTCTAAACTTTATCCTAAAACTGTTTTCCAAGCAAACAGTGTTTCGAAAAGCATTTGTTCAATTTTTTGTAAGCTTAAATGCCTAATGAGTTGACCCTCATTCCTTTGCTTTCCTTGTATAGGATTGGTCCGTCAATCCTTTTGTTAGACACCGTTCGACTTTGATTTAAAGTTAAAATTTAATTTGAATATGTAATTTGAATCTCAAAATTGCTTTGACCAAACGTCTACTTAATAGTTTTTCAAGCACAGACGGTGTACACGATCCATATTGAAGCGTGTATGACCTATGTTGAACCAGTCTCTTCCGATGACCTTACAAGTGCAAATGGATAGATTATCTACGTCAATGAATTTATGTACACGCTAGAGAATAATAGTGACAGAATTGCTTCTTATAAAGTTTTGCCCAGATGTACAAGTTAGTTTATTTTATTTTTTTTTGTAAATAAATAAAATAGTTGAATGATTTTTGGAAAGAGATAAAAGTGATTTAGAACCTGTTTGGATGGACTTATAATTTTTGTCTTTCTGACTTTAAATTAAGTGCTGAAAAACACTTTTTTATTTTATCCAAATACTATTTGTGTTGCACTTGCTATTATTTCTATTTTATAAACATCATATATATATAAACCATAAATCAAACCATTAAAGATAAGAAATCAATAATAAATAATAAATATCTTGTTGGTTTGATCATCGGTTTAGCGAGGACATAAAACTGGACCGATGCATCCCTAAATTTACCCGAAACAGTTTTAAAAATAAAGCAAGAATACATGATACTTGTTCTTACCTTTGAGAATATTTTGACAGCAATCAACCCCGGCTACTACGACTGTCCGTCTTGACTCTTCTGAACCATTGTTTAAGGCATTATTCATTGCCCGTTAGGCATGATTGACCCAAATCGTTGCATTTTATTAATATGAAAAATCTTATGAGTCAGTTGTACTCTCAAACTAGAGTTTGCATCATTTTGGAAATTCTCAAAAACCATGGACCTAAAACACATGAATTTGCTTCCTTACCAAATTACTTGCTTTTACGCTTGTGTGCTGCTGCTACTACTACTACTGCCATTAGCCCCAGCCCAAAACACGACTAGTAGCGCCAGCGTCAAAGATGCCAATACAACAAAACCAGGATGCCGTAAGAGATGCGGGAACGTAACAGTTCCATACCCATTTGGTATTGGTTCAGATTGCGCCATTAACTCAGGGTTCGAGGTCATCTGCAACGTTTCAACTGATGGTACTCAGAAACCTTTAATAGGAAGCATTGAGGTGTACAACATCTCTGATGCTGAATTGCGCGTCAAGAATGCCATAGCTTGGAGATGTTACAACGAAAATGGATCTATGAACCGTGAAAATCTCAATTGGATGTATTTGGGGGGATCAATTTATCCCTATAGTTTCTCTGCAAGGAACATGTTTATCTTGGTCGGTTGCGATGACAATGCCCTCATCACGGGCCCAAACTTTGGGTATAACTGCTCCACTAGCTGTACCAGCTCGAACGACGTGATTGAAGGAAAATGCATGGGCAATGGTTGCTATCAGGTGCATTTACCCAGGGGCTTTAAAAACTTTACACCAATTATTTCTAGCACACGAAACCACAAGGATGTTTGGGATTTTAATCAATGTGGGTATGCATTTCTAGGCGAGGTAGATCGATTCCATTTCAGAGGCCTAGAGGATGTAAGAAATGTTACTACCTTTTATAAGAGTATTATGGCTAGTGTGCCCATTGTGCTCGACTGGGCCATCGGGGATTTCACTTGCACGCAAGCGCAAGATGGCAAGGATTATGCTTGCAAGGAAAATAGCGAGTGTGTTGATTCAGATGCTGGTTTTGGTGGCTACCGCTGCAGCTGTAAACCAGGTTTTCAGGGCAATCCATATCTCACTGCAGGCTGCCAAGGTAGGACGATTAACACAGTTTTTCAGGGCAATTCATATTTCATAAATGGAAAAGATCAAGGCAAACCTTTTACACCAATGAAGTCTGCTTAATTCTCCATTTGATCAATTGAAATGCTTTGATATAAGTTATACCAGTGTTCTACTTATTTGGTTTTTCCAGATGTTGATGAATGTTCTGATCCAAACGCCAATACGTGTGAAAAGAACTGCACAAACACCCCAGGGAGTTTCTATTGCTCTTGCCCCGATGGATATACCGATGATGGCAAAAAGGATGGTCGTAGTTGTATTCCTCCCTACTCTGATCATCAGTCCCTATGGACCAAGTTCTCTCTAGGTAAATATCTTGGAAAATTTTCATAACCGCAATACTCCCTCCCTTCCATTTTATCTCATGTTGTTTGACCAGGCACAAAGTTTTGGAAAGACACAATCTCATTAAGAGTAAAATGATAAATTTAAAGTTCAATTTTTTCTAATCATATAAAGATGATATTCTTTTATTATGAATGTGGGAAAACTCCAATATTTCGTATATATGATTATTATGATCTATGACCAAGAACAACTCAATTTTATTTTTTACAGAAATCCAGATTGCAGACTATGTTGGAATAATACAGAACTTGCTTTTCATATGTTTGAAACAGCCTCTAGGAACACCAATATGTTAGCATGTAAATTCAACATTAAAATGAAAGTGTACAATCCTGAACTTTTGTTTTAGCTTAGTTGAAATAGGCAATAAAAGTTCAACTCTACTACTTACACAGGTACTGGAGTTGGGTCAATCTCCCTAGTGGTTGTGATAACATTGCTCTACTTTTGCATCAAGAAAAGAAAGTTGATTCAAGCCAGGGAGAAGTTTTTCCAACAAAACGGTGGTTTACTATTGAAGGAAAGAATATCCACAAAAGAGGGCGCTGTGGAAGCAACAAGAATTTTTACAGCTGAGGAGCTCAAGAAAGCTACAAACAATTATGCCAATGACAGAATTCTTGGTCATGGTGGAAATGGGATTGTATATAGAGGTGTGCTACGTGATACTCGCATAGTTGCCATTAAGAAATCTAGAACTGTGGATGAGAGTCAAATTGAACAGTTTATCAATGAGGTGCTTATTCTCACTCAAATCAACCATCGAAACGTGGTGAAGCTCTTTGGGTGTTGTTTGGAAGATGAAGTTCCTTTATTGGTTTATGAGTATGTCTCTGAAGGAAATCTGTACGAGCACATTCACAACCAACGTGGAGCGGGTTGGTTAACTTGGCAAAACCGTTTGAGAATTGCAGCAGAGATAGCCACTACACTTGCTTATCTTCATTCATTTGCGTCCATGCCTATCATTCATAGAGACGTTAAGTCTGCCAACATATTGTTGGATAATGTTTACACAGCTAAAGTGGCAGATTTTGGAGCATCAAGGTTAATTCCTCTGGATCAAACACATGTGGCTACATTGGTTCAAGGAACATCAGGGTATTTGGATCCTGAATATTTTCGCACAAGTCAACTGACTGACAAAAGTGATGTTTACAGCTTTGGAGTAGTTCTGGCAGAACTTTTGACAGGGTTGAAACCTATTATTAGAGCTAGAAGTGAAGAGAACCAGAATTTGGCCGATTTTTTTGTGTTGTCCATGAACTCGAATAGCTTGTTTCATATTATTGATCATCGTGTTTTGCGGGAAGGGAGTCTTGAGCAACTCCAAAAGATGGCTGAGCTGGTGAAGAACTGCCTTCAGCTGCATGGAGAAGATAGGCCTACAATGAAGGATGTGTCTATTGAACTTGAAGGTTTGAGGAAGGTAACCGGGATCTCTTCGTCTAGTCAACATGAACAGGAAGAATATGATCAGGATGAAATATCAGATCTTTACACAGTTCCCATTAACTCCTATGAAAATACCCCCAATTCAGATAGTTCTCGTATAATGCATCCTACATACAGTCCAAGTTGATCCAAAATTTGCTCGACTAATAATGGCATTAGACTGCCTCTTACTGTCCCATATCTATGTTTCTTCCATATTGAATGTTCTAATGAAAGTTGCTTTCCTTTTTCCTATCAATTAGATTTTTCTTTAAAATACAGTATTGGAGATCTTCACAGATTATAAATAGAGGATCTGATATTGATAAGTGTTTTTTTTGTTGCATATTGCATATAAACTGTGCATAAATTTTATTTCAAGCCGAACTTGCCCATTATTGATAAAAACTGCAATGTAAGCAGAGATCATTGCTTATTTCATTTTTCGGTTTCCACTCTCATAATACCAAAGACCGAACCCAACAATGATGACTTAAAACGCAACTCATAACATCTTAAGGATTTGGGAATCAGTACCTAAAATTTCAAATCGGGTTCTTCAGATGTCAGGATTATATTAGCATGATTTACCCCAGTCACTCCATATTCATTGTAGGTTTTTGACAAGATTTTCTTCTTGTTTTACCAGGATTTCCTTCTTGATTATATCTAGTTTGCATTGCTGGTAAAGTTACAGGCTTTAACGGCAATTGGTTAGCCAATTACAATGGCTGAAAATGCATTCACAAAATGGCTTAGGTTTCACCTTTAGCATCCATTTTCGGTTGTCTATAAATCCAATTAAACAGCCACTCAAAGTCACAAGCTTTAACAGTTGAGGCCCGTTTGGTACGAGGGATAAGGGATAACTAATCCAGGATTAATTTCAGGATGAGTTTATCCCATTTTTAGTTAGGATAAAATCGCGGGATAACTTAGGATGAGTTTATCTCTACCAAACACACCCATAAAGGATTAAAAAATTTCTAGGTGCTCGTTGTTGTAAACTCATTATGCATATCTATTTGTGAAATGCAAGCAAACGTACCAATATTGACTTAGAGCAACTTCCTTATTGGCCTCAATGCAAACTTCCAATAAGCGCCTGCATTCATCAAACACACTCCATAAGAAGGAAGAATATCACATTATAAACACGTTGAAAAGAGGAATCAGTGTTTAACAATTGATTTAGTGTAGGATAAAATTAACAGCACTAACAAGAGGTGAAACAATTCAAATCTGAATCTTAAAATCACAGATTCACTTATTTCACAATGCATTGAGTGAACAAATACAGGTTATTTACTCTACATACTACTCACGAGTAAAAAACCTAATAATGCAATCTGAACTAAATTGATAGAATCGTGGATTGCCAATTTTTTTGGGAGAAATATATGAAATATTACCTTTGTCACCGTTAAAATTCATAGTTTAGTTAATTCACTTTACATCACTAATTTTAAAATGAGATAATAGGAAAGGGAGAGATGTCAAGTATGCAACTTTTCGAGTTAATATCTCAAAAGATAACTTTAACTTTGAGAATTTGTTTACTAAAGTCGTTAAATTTTATTTTGTATCAAAAAAATACTCTTTATATTAATAAAAATTACTCAACTTAATTAGTGAAATAAATATTATAATATTATTATGTATTTAGTCTTCCTTATAATTACGTTCGAGCTGTTGTTTTTTTTAGTGTTTGACCTTAAATCTGTAGAGTTTCCTTAGACACACGTCTTAGGTTCAATTTATTTTCTTTTGCAAATTCAATTTACTTGCCATAATTACTTTCCATTGCATTTTCACTATACCCATCATGATACATTTTAAGTTATAAATACACAATAATATTATATTTATTTATTTCATTATTCGTAAAACTTTCTTGATGAGTTCTTTTTATTTTTTAATTTGTGGAGGTCATATTTATGTGGCATAAAAAAATAAATTATTTTGCTATATTATTTTTTTAATAATAATAATTTTAGTTGAGTAATTTTATTGATACAAAATAAAGTTTAATAATTTATTAGATAAATTTTCAAAGCTAAGTAACCTTTTAAAATATTAACTTGAAACTTTACATGATATTAGTTAATATATAAATAAGTGGAGCTATGTAGTCTTCTTGTCATTTTCAAATAGCAAATGATTTTAACCTCTCGTGGAATCTTCTGAAATCTAACAATAATTAGAAAAAGAAATAGTAAAATATCAGAAACACAATTGGAAGAAAAGAGAAAAAAGAATGAAGAACTTAATTAATTGCATTGACAAATTACTACTATAAGTTGTGTGGTTTTCATTGACCTTTCAAATGGTTAGCCGTGTCAATTGTGTTGGAAATGGCTTAGGTAATTTCAAAGTCCGTGTGTACCAGCTCGAATGAACTGAATTGAACTTAATGAGTGCTTATTATTCTCCAGTTTCATTTTATATGAATTAGTTTGACTTGATACGAAGTTTTAAAAAATAAATTTTTGTAACTTATGGTCAAAAATAAATGATAGTTATTTATGTGGCTATAAATCATTTTAGGTAAAATGAATATTTTAGAGTTTAAGAAATAATTATTATTTTTTTGAAACTTGTGATCTAAAACAAATGATATTTATTTATGTGGCTATAAAAGAGAAAATGAATATTTTAAAATTTAATTATACTTGTATAAAAATATTCATTCTTAAAAGGAAAGTGTAAATGACTATTCTTCAGTACACAACTCACAAGTCAGTCCTCTTTGAAGTAGTCAACCAAGGAATAGTTACTACTTACTAGCTAGTCTTTTTTCTAAAATTTATGTCCAATATTTGTGGAGATTATGATTTCGTTTTTTTTTTCATGCAAAACTTATTACTTTCACTATTCCAATTTATGTGACACTTTTCATTTTTCTAGAATTAAACATTTTAAGTTTGATTGGAAATTTGCACACGAAATCTTCAATTTTTTAAATGAAATTTATATATTTGTAAACTACGTAAAAATATTATAAGTCACAAATCACAATAATTGATAATTCAAAATGTTTAAAAGATATATGAAAAATTTATGATCAAAGATAGCCTGATTTGATTCTCAAAATCCGAAAAGTGTCACACAAAATAGGACGGAGGGAGTACTTCCTTTCTTCTCTCAACAGTTGTTTATTATTGACTTGACACTCACTTTAAGAAATATTATAAACAATAGAGATAATAATATTATATTGCCCTTTGAATATATTAAATTTATTGTTTTGGGAAATGTATTAGATGTTTTTTTTTGTATTAGATGTTGAATATTCTCTTTGTCTCAATTTATGTGATACATTTCATTTTACGAGAATCAATAAAATTTATTTATTTGTAAACTACGAAAAAAATACTATAATTGATAATTCAAAATATTTAAAGATATATAAAACAATTATGATCAAAGATAGATTTGTTTGAACCTCAAAATCTGAAATATGTCACATAAATTGGGACAAATGGAGTAGTATTTAATACTCACAAGAGTAAAATAGACACAATAGGATAAATTATCATTTAATTTTCCAAACTGAATAAGTATTGTGGACAACTATTTTTAATATATGGAACAAATAAAAATGTAGGGAGGGAGTAATTAAATATTGGCTTTGTTTGCAATGTGACAGATTTGTACGACTCGTGTTTAATTTAGTCAATGTCGTCCCTCTTGAGTCTTCTGAACCCAGTGGTGAACCTGGTCCCTTAGGCATGGTTGACCCCAAGTCTTCGCAATTTTTTATGAATATGAAAGTAAAAAAAAATCATACTACTATGTCTATATATTAATAAATTATAGTAAGTTGTTGGTTGAATTACTCCCTCCGTTCACAATTGTTTGTCAGGATAAGGTCATGCACATCCCTCAAGGAAAATTTAATACAAGGTGTAATTTGACTAATATAACCTTACTATACCAAGAATACCAAAAGTCCACCTAACTTTTCAATTGAACTACACTATCATTAAGGGCAGAATTGGAAAAAAGTGACTAATTATTTCTTGATTATTTAAATTGACAATTAATCTTGGACATCTATTTTTAGTATGCTTGCCAAACAATTGTGGACGGAGGGAGTACTAGTTTGCATCATTTTGGAAATTGTCAAAAACGATGGAACTAAAACAAATGATTTTGCTTTCTTACCAAATTGCTTGTTTCTACGTTTGTGTGCTAATACTAACATTTGCCACCGCCCAAAACACAATTAATAGTACCAGCACCACCATTACTAAAGGTGCCAATGTCACAAAACCAGGATGCGCTAAGCAGTGTGGGAACGTAACGGTTCCGTACCCATTTGGTATTGACTCAGGTTGTGCTTTTGATTCAGGGTTTAAGCTCAACTGTAACACATCTAATGATGGTTCTCAGAAACTCCTCAGAGGAAGTAATATTGAGGTGTACGACATCTCCGATGCTGAATTGCGCGTCTCCAATTCAATCGGTTGGAGATGTTACAACTCCACTGGAGCTGTGCTCGCTGAATCACTTGCTTGGACCAGATTTTCAGAATCTGGTCCGTATAGTTTCTCTGTACTGAACAGGTTTACTGTAGTTGGTTGCGATGACTACGTTTCAATCACAGGGCCTAATAACTTTGAGTATGGTTGCAATGTGAGCTGTACAAGCAAAGAGGATGTGATAGAAGGAGAGTGTACGGGAAAAGGCTGCTGCCAGAAACAGATACCCAAGGGCTTGAAATCCTATAACACAACCATGTCTAGCACTGGAAACCATAAAATGTTTGGTCCTTCAATTCATGTTTGTATGCATTTCTGGGCGAGGCAGATCACTTCCATTTCCGGGGCTTGCCAGATATAGCTGATGATCTAAATGTTAATTATTTGTATGAGAGGATTATAGCTAGTGTCCCCATTGTGCTGGATTGGGCCATCGGGAGTCTTACTTGCACCCAAGCTCTGAAAAGCGAGGATTATGCTTGCAATGAAAATAGCCACTGCATTGATTCGGATACTGGTCTTGGTGGATACCGCTGCAGCTGTAATCCAGGTTATCAGGGTAATCCTTATCTCAATCAAGGCTGCCAAGGTATGAGACTATAAGTAATGTTTCAATTCTTCATCAAGAACGTAACTTTCATGCATTAATTTGACGGTATTATATTGATTCGATCTTTTTTCAGATGTTGATGAATGTGCTGATCATCCAAATAACAGTTTGTGTGAAAAGATGTGCATAAATACTCCAGGAAGTTTCAATTGTTCTTGTCCCCATGGATATACTGGTGACGGCAGAAAGGATGGCCGTGGTTGTATTGCTCCTTACCATGATCAGTTTCCATGGATCAAGGTCTCCGCAGGTAAATATCTCAATATACTTTTATACATGAGCGACTTAAGATCGGTGGCGAAAAACCAACTTTAACAACAGGCCTTATTTTTCCTTCTCAATATATTTTCGAAAGAAAAAATTAACCTAAAAAAAGTTAAAAAGAAAAATTTACCTATAAATCTATTATCTATTACATGTAAAAATTGGGACTCATCCTTCCTCAATTAGAGGTTTTAACTTGGCTTCGAACCTCAAAATCAAAAGATCATGCTAGGGAGTGCTTTGCTCTTTAATCAGTTTTGCTTGTCTAAAAAATCGAGAATTCTATATGAATACCAAACACCTAATTAAAAAAAAATCCCCCCCACCCTCAACAAAATTTGGATCAAGTCGTCACGTTGTTTGACCGGGTACAAAATTTTGACTTAGCTTAGTTGAAAAAGGCAATAAAAGTTCAACTCTACTACTTACACAGGTACTGGAGTTGGGTTAGTCACCCTAGTGGTTGTGATAACTTTGCTCTATTTTTGCATCAAGAAAAAAAAGTTGATTCAAGTTAGGGAGAAGTTTTTCCAACAAAACGGTGGTTTATTATTGAAGGAAAGAATATCCAAAAAAGAGGGTGGTGTGGAAGCAACAAGAGTTTTTACAGCTGAGGAGCTCAAGAAAGCTACAAACAATTATGCCAATGACAGAATCCTTGGTCATGGTGGCAATGGGATTGTATATAGAGGTGAACTACGTGATACTCGCATAGTTGCCATTAAGAAATCTAGAATTGTGGATGAGAGTCAAATTGAGCAGTTTATCAATGAGGTGGTTATTCTCATTCAAATCAACCATCGAAACATGGTGAAGCTCTTTGGGTGTTGTTTGGAAGATGAAGTTCCTTTATTGGTTTATGAGTATGTCTCTGAAGGAAATCTTTACGAGCACATTCACAACCAACGTGGAGCTGGTTGGTTAACTTGGCAAAACCGTTTGAGGATTGCAGCAGAGATAGCCACTACACTTGCTTATCTTCATTCATTTGCGTCCATGCCTATAATTCATAGAGACATTAAGTCTGCCAACATATTATTGGATAGTGCTTACACAGCTAAAGTGGCAGATTTTGGAGTATCAAAGTTAATTCCTCTAGATCAGACACATGTGGCTACATTGGTTCTAGGGACATCAGGGTACTTGGATCCAGAATATTCTCGCACAAGTCAATTGACGGAGAAAAGTGACGTTTACAGCTTTGGAGTAGTTCTGGCAGAACTTTTGACAGGGTTGAAACCT
>JAJOOO010011069.1:0-14279 GCA_029582685.1 Solanum piurae
TAGAAACACGAGAATCGGGTTTGGGGTTGTTTATTGGAGTTTGTATTGAAGTGGGTTTCTTTGATTTTGGTTATTGGGGTTTCTTATTCTTGATTTATGATGAAAGTTCTAATTTTTATTTACTTTTCTTAATTGATTGATTGGTGGATCTGTTGTATTGTAGGATAGAGATTGAAAAACACACAGCAAAGCTGTTTTCTAGGGTTTGAATTTATGTCCCACAATCAATCAAGGGCTGACACTCGCGAGTCGTCTCAGTACAGGAGAACCGGCCGATCCGGTAGCTTTAATCAGCACCGCGGCGGTAGAGGAAGTGGTGGCGGTGGCGGAGGCGCCGCCCCTCCTCCTGTTTCTTCAACCTCCAATCCATCTTTGACTTCTAATAGAAGGTGAGTTTTTGCTTGTTTCTGGGTTATTTTGTAAAAAAAACTAGGGTTTTTCTATACTTACTGGTGATTCTTGGATACCCATTGTTGTTTGTCTCTTTTAGTTTCAACAAGAAGTATTATAATGCTCAAGGAGGGCAACCTAGGGTAAGTGGCGCGGGTGCTGGCCTTGATTCTCATCTGAATGGTGCTCATCAGCAACAACCATCGCATGGTATGTCAATTGACCATAATAATCTTTTTGCATGCATATTAGGCTTGGGAAGTACTAATTTATTCTGAAGGCTGAGATGGGCTATATAGGTTTAAAGCTTACCGTTTGTGATAATCATTTTGTATAATGTGGTGCAATATAAAGTATTAGTGGTACTTTTGTTTTACTTTAACTCAAGTGATGTAGTTCACTTTATCTTGTTGCAGGAGCATCAGATGTTTCTGTTGCTATTGCGCAGGCACCTCTTCCCAGTGCTACTGTTAAGCCAACTGATGCTACGACTCAAAAGGTTACTCGAGCAGTGCCTAGAGCTCCAACTTCTAATGTCGTCCCTCCAACCTCTGAGTCGTCTGCACCTGTCACTCCTGCAAAGAGTATCTTCTTAGTCTTTATACATCTACTTGTACTCTTTTTTTTTGGGTGGGGTGGTGGGGGTGGGGGGGGGGGAGGGTTTACGACTTGTCGTGTAGGAATATTGGCACTTCTTATGTATATAGTTGTAGTTCCAACTATTGAATGATATTTTTTTCTGATTTTCTAGATCCAGGAGATGTATCTAAGTCATTTCCACTTCAATTTGGATCCATAAGTCCCGGTGTCATGAATGTTCTGCAGGTATTTCTAGACTCCACCATGAGTGGTGTTCTCTTGTGTGTGGTTTATTTGAAAACTTTTGTCCTAATAATTGAAGGTATTTGCTTTTACAATGTGTATAGATACCTGCGCGAACAAGCTCAGCTCCACCAAATCTGGACGAGCAGAAGAGAGCCCAGGTTTTTGTCATCTTCTTCTTCGTTTGTGTCTGATTATGAATTTTGTGATACCTGATCTGAATAACCGAGCTTGTAATTTAGTTTCTTTGTATTTGTTAGAACATTGTGATGTTATTCTTGCCCATGGAGCAATCTAATCCTGGCCTCCAGAGTAGCTTATGGTTCTGATTCCTTCATTTATTTGGCAGGCTCGCAGTGACACTTCAAGAGCTATTCCTTCATTGCCAAATCCATCCACTTCCAAGCAGCCTATGCCAAGAAAGGATGCAGGACCCCTCGATCAATCTAATCATAGTGAGGCTTATGGGGTGGCCAGCAAGCCCAAAAGAGATGTACAAATTCTAGCTCCACCTCCTGTTACCCAAACACAAAAGCCTTCTACACATCCCATGCCTGGAATGCACATGCAAATCCCATTCCACCAGCCACCACAAGTTCCTGTTCAATTTGGTGGTCCTGGACCACAAATTCCATCTCATTCCATGTCTGCTACATCATTACCAATGCCGATGCATCTGCCGATTGTCAATCCGCCTATGCAGCAGCCAATGTTTGTCTCAAGTCTTCAACCCCACCCAATGCAATCTCAAGGGATGATGCATCAGGGGCAGGGCATGAATTTTTCATCAGGAATCGGGCCTCAGCTCCCTCAGCAATTGGGAAACATGGGAATGAATATGCCGTCGCAGTTTTCTCCGCAGCAGGCTGGGAAGTTCCTAGGTCAACGTAAAAGTGTGAAGATAACTCACCCGGATACTCATGAAGAATTGAGGCTTGATGGTTCGAGGACACACCCTAATATGCCACCTCAATCACAGCCTATTGCATCATTTCCTCCCGGTCATCCTAACTATTATCCTAACTCTTATAATTCCAATTCTGTTTACTTTCAAGCTCCAAGTTCTCTTCCTCTCGGTAACACTCAGAGTTCTCAACCACCAAGGCCTTTTAATCAGGTTAGTCGAGGCCAAATCCTGCATGGAGTTTTCTATCTCAATTCACTTTATGCTTATCACTGAAATCAGTACCTAAGAGTTTTATTTACTTGCAATTAAATTTTTCGTACATGCTCACAACATAATGTATCTTGTTCATGCTAATCAACTTTAGGTGACAGTGAAACCGGCTGCTGGCGGAACACATTCAGGAAAAGAGCAGTTACCATCTGTCAGTTCTTTTGGAAAAGATCCAGTGAGGTTCTCAAAGCCACATGGAGGAGATTCAGCTCACTCTCAGAAAGACACAAACACTTCACATCAAAGCTCCACCACTCAGTCAAGGACTGGTGATGGCTCAAAATCTGCTTCAAGGCCTGTAGAAAATATACAATCTACTAAAGGGGATGATTCTATCTCAGGGAAGAGCTCAGCAGCTGGCATATTGTCATTGACCTCTCAAGCTCCCATCGAGTCTTCAACATCTCTAATTAGAGATAGTAGTGTAGATGCAGCTAGTGAAACACTTGGTGGCCCAGACTCCACTGAAGATCAACAGAAAAAACAAGTAACTAGAGGACAGTTGACTGTTCAAGATAAGGTATTTATGTTCATGCTTCTTGAATAATCACACAACTATACTATCTCGGTCCTACTTATGACTGGAAGTTCTTTGCAGGCTCTTGGGAAATCTACCTCAGTTTCAAGTCAAACTCCCCAGTATCCACTAACCAGACCCGTTGAGGTCAATACTGCTACTTCAGTGAGCACTGCTGTGAACACTATGGAAAGTCTATCTCTGTCAGAGTCCGCTGAATTGAGAAGTCATATCACTGGAAATTGTGGGAAGGAAGATTTGTCTGAACCTTTGGATTCCAGAAATCAGGAAACGGGCAAACCAGTACTTAAAACTAGGGATAGAAATGAAGTAGCATTGCCTGAGGCTGGCAAGCAGGACGAGAATAAGAGCTCGAAGCCGCCCTCAGAATCTCTTCCGGTAGAATCTGCTGAGGTATCTGGCCTAACTGAAGAGGGGTCTCCAAAGAGAACAGCATATGCCAACATTGAGAATGGTCGACCTGAAATTGGAGTGGAAGACATGAATGAATCTGTAGCTTGTTCAACTGGAGTTGATAACATGGCTGATGAAAGCTTTACATCATCCACTTCTAACCAGGATTCTACTAATACTGAGGCTTGCACATCAGCAATAGGTCTATCGGCTCAAGATGATCAGGAATCAGATATTGCTGACCCCGAAGAAGCTCATGTTACAAAATCGGTTGTTGCAAGTCAGGAGTTCGCCTCTGATTTGTTGAAGAATTCTGATGAGGCCACTTCAAAGAGTGAAGATGAAAATACTGAAACTAGTACCACCGGTTTAGTTTCCAAGTTGTCATCTGGTGTTGAGGAGAAATCTTTGGTGGATTCCAATGTGCCTAAGGTCACTATGGCTAGGGGAAAAAAGAAGAAAAAAGACTTATATAAAAAGGCAGATGCTGCTGGTGCGACTTCTGATCTTTATATGGCGTATAAAGGTCCAGAGAAGAAGGATGAACTTAGTCAATCTATTGAAACCATTGAACTCACTTCTAGAGATGACTCTAGGCCTCCATCTGCCAATGTGCCTCAGGAAGATCTTAGATCAACTAAGAAGGTTGGTGAGGTTAAAGCAGAGCCAGATGATTGGGAGGATGCTGCAGATGTATCTACTCCTAAACTAGAAGCTGCTCCAGAACATAGAAAGGAAGTTGATGGTGAAGATGGTGATGGTGTGACTACCAAGAAATATTCAAGAGATTTCTTACTTAAATTTGCAGAGCAATGCATTGATATTCCTGAGGGTTTTAATGTTGCTCCTGATATTGCTGATATTCTAATAAACTTCAATGCCAGTGCTATGCGTGAGCCATTCCCTAGTCCAGGAAGAGGTACTGATAGGCCGTCTAGCGGACATCGTGAACGTCGCGGAAGTGGCGTTGGGGATGGAGACAAGTGGAACAAGACGCCTGGGCCTCCTATGCCTGGTCGAGATTTTCAGCCAGACATTGGCTTTGGGGGAAATGGTATAGGATTCCGACCTGTCCCAGGAGGCAATTCTGGTGTTTTGCGGCACCCGCGAGCTGCAATGCCCATTCAATATGCCATGAGTCAGTATGCTGTGGGTCAGTATGCCATGGGTCAGTTTGCCACTGGGGGTATACTATCTGGACCAATGCAATCCATGGGTCCACCTCAGGGAGGAGGCATGAGAAATGGAGTTGATGCTGACAGGTGGCAGCGTGGAACTGCTTTCCAAAAGGGTTTAATGCCGTCTCCTCATACACCTACACAGAATATGCACAAAGCTGAAATAAAGTATGAAGTAGGTAAAGTAACAGACGAGGAACAAGCCAAGCAGAGACAGCTGAAAGCTATTTTAAATAAGCTGACTCCCCAGAACTTTGACAAATTATTCCAGCAAGTGAAAGAAGTTAATATTGACAATGTTGTCACACTCAATGGTGTAATTTCTCAGATATTTGACAAAGCTTTGATGGAGCCAACTTTTTGTGAGATGTATGCCAACTTTTGTCAACACCTAGCAGCTGAGTTGCCTGATCTGAGTGTAGACAATGAAAAAATCACTTTTAAGAGGTTACTTCTAAACAAATGTCAGGAAGAGTTTGAGAGAGGGGAAAGAGAAGAACTAGAAGCCAATGTGACTAACGAGGAAGGCGAGGTAAAACTGTCAGCAGAGGAGAGGGAGGCGAAAAGAGTCAAAGCACGGAGACGAATGTTGGGCAATATAAAACTGATTGGTGAACTTTATAAGAAGAGAATGTTGACAGAGAGAATTATGCATGATTGCATCAAGAAGTTGTTAGGTGACTATCAAAATCCTGACGAGGAGAATGTTGAAGCTTTGTGTAAGTTGATGAGTACAATTGGGGAAATGATAGATCATGCCAAAGCAAAGGAACATATGGATGCATACTTTGATAGGTTGGAGAAGTTGTCAAATAACATGAAACTTTCTTCTAGGGTGAGGTTCATGTTGAAGGATTCAATTGATCTAAGAAAGAACAAATGGCAGCAAAGGAGAAAAGTTGAAGGGCCTAAGAAGATCGAGGAAGTGCATAGGGATGCTGCCCAAGAACGACATGCACAAGCTACTAGGCTTGCTCGTACTCCTAGTCTGGGAGGTTCTAGTAGAAGGGGTCAACCTATGGATTTTGCTCCCAGAGGAGGGAGTATGTTGTCTCCGGGCTCCCAGATGGGGGGTTTCCGTCCTATGTCTCCACAGGTCCGTGGCTATGGCATGCAGGACGTACGGGCGGATGAGAGGCATTCTTTCGAGAATAGGACATTATCACTTCCCCTGACCCAGAGGCCTCTTGGTGATGATCCGATCACACTTGGACCCCAAGGTGGTCTTGCAAAGGGAATGTCTTCCAGGGGCCAACCTGCAGGACCAAGTATTGATAATATGTCAAGTTTTGGAGACTCTCGAAGGATGATACATGCCCAAAGCGGCTATGGTTCTTTGTCAGAGCGCCCACATTATGGTTTAAGAGAGGAGCTTGCACCCAAATACATGCCTGAGCGATTATCTAGTCAACATGATCAATCAAGTGTACCAGAAAGGAGCGTGACTTATGGGAACAAGGAGCGTGGATTTGACACATCTCGGCCTCCTTCACCACTTGTAAGAAGTGGAGGGCCAACTTCCACTCAAAATGTGGCTCCTGACAGGATTTGGCCAGAAGAACGTCTGCAGGAAATGTCTATGGCTGCTATCAAGGAATTCTACAGGTACTTCTGAACTGATTATTATTTACTTGCATTTATTTGTATGGGTCTAACTATGGATTATGTGCTCTGCACACATCATTATAAAATTGTTGGTTTATCTACTTCAAAATAAGTACCATTCTGGAACTGTTTTCAGAAAGTTGCTTCTGTATCAAAGATGATTTTGGTTCAACACTTGGCTGACTTGACCTATTCACGGTATCATCATGAGTGTGTAAAGGAAGCACAAGCTTATGATATGGTTCGGCAATTATAGATCTTGATAATACCTCTTCCAAAGAAGTTGTTTATCTACTAGTCATTTTTTGTTGTTGTGGGATCTCACTACCCATGAAAGAGCCTTTCTCCAACCAAAAAGGAGCGAAGTTTAAGTTTGAAATTCAGTGATAAACATTAACTTGCAAGTATATCTCAATAGTATCTGCAGTAATAGCTTAGAAAGCCCGTGATGATCATATTATAGGTTGGTGTGCCTCCTTGGGAAGTTTGAAGCACAAGGTACTCTTGTTATTTTGTTATCTGAGGATGGTGTAGTAGGAGAATTTTCTCACTGTTTGTTTGAGAACGCGTGTCTCCCCATTATCCAACTTTTCTGTCTCCTATTGTAACCAAGGAAATTATAATTTCTAATTTCTAGTAATGAAGATTACATAAACATAGGTTCTTTTAGCATATGTCATCTTAAACTTCATCTAGTAGCTAAGTGTCGTGAACGGTAGAAGCATCATTGTTTCTATGCAAAAAAAAATTGTACAGTATATTGCGACTTAATTGAGTTTATTATTAATTAACTTAAAACCTTTTCATTTCAGTGCGAAAGATGAGAAAGAGGTTGCTTTGTGTGTGAAAGACCTGAATTCACCCAGCTTCTATCCATCAATGATCTCACTTTGGGTTACTGACTCCTTTGAGAGGAAGGATATGGAAAGAGATCTTTTGGCAAAGCTTATAATTGGTCTAACTCTTTCTCGAGATGTGGCGATAAGTCAAGATCAGTTAATTAAAGGGTATGGAGTTGTGCTTTCCTATAAAAATTAAAATGCAAGCTCAAGCTTTAAAGCACTTGGATTCTCTGTTCAACTTTATGTTTGTGTTTACTCTTTCAGGTTTGAAAATGTTCTGACTAGCTTGGAGGATGCAGTAAATGATGCCCCTAGAGCAGCCGAATTTCTCGGTCGCATCTTTGGGAAGGTAATATTGGAAAATGTGATACCTTTTAATGAATTAGGGAGTTTGATATACAAAGGCGGGGAAGAGGAAGGACGCCTTGTGGAAATAGGGCTTGCTGCTGAAGTTCTTGGGAGCACATTGGAGATGATAAAGGTCGAGCAAGGTGATTCTGCAGTTTCGGAGATTTGCAGAAGCTCTAATATGCGGCTTGAAAACTTCCGGCCTCAAGGTTCAAAGAAGCAATGGAAGCTAGACAAATTTATTTAGGGAGGGTAATAGATGGGGAGGAATTGTATCTTGGTAGAGATTCATGTCTAGTTTTAGGCCACATTTTAATTTTGCTGATATATATTTAAATGGTGATCAATATAAGGGTTTATGTCCTTGAATGTTTTTAGTACCATCATTTGCAGTAGCAAATAGGATGAACTAAGTTTTTTTAACATCTTTGGCTCCGCCTTTATAAAATTAGAAATTTTTAAGAAGAAAGGAATAGTTGGACATGGGATAAAAATTGAATGTTATTGAAAACTTTTTACTTATGTGCAACTTACATCTGAAAAAATTAATCCCAGTAAATCATATTATCAAATGTTTGTGCTTGAAATTGATAAATTGAGTTAAATGTTTGATAAATCTCACTAATCATATATATATTATCTTACCTCCTGCTTGATAATTTATAACAGGTTGGTTAGTCGTTTTCTAAAAAATCATTGTAATTATAACAAATTATTTGCCTGTTTTTTCATTAGAAATCTTCATTTATCATGGATAAATTACTTGTAATTGCTTTTAAGTGATCTAATAATGTTTTTTTTTAATCAAACACTATTTTTTCCTGACCAAATCAGTTGTTATGTTTCATTTTTCGAAATTTAATATGAATAATTTTAAAAACTAATTGGATTAGATTAACTTACAATAATAACATATTCAGTAAAATTAGATTAACTAAATATTTTTAAATTCAAAATACTGTTCATTATGATTCTTCTCATATCAATATAGTGAAAAAATATATTTAAAATAATAATTAAACTTTACATTGTTTGACAATTGAAAAATGCAACCTCAAAGACAAAAAAGTAGTTCCCCTCCTGGGAAATTGGAGACAATCAGATTCTCAGCAACCTCAAAGACAAGAGGTTAGGGAATCAAGATGGAATCACACATATTCTAGTCCTTGTGGAATCTCAAAACCTTAATAATAATGCTCCGCCCATTTCTATTTATATCTCGTCCTTACTAAAAATATATATGTTCCTTGATATTCCCTATGTCCCTAATTACTTGTCCACATTTCTTTTTTTAGTTGTCCCTAATTACTTGTCCACATTTCTTTTTTTAGTTGTCCCTAATTACTTGTCAATTTTGACAAATCAAGTTTTTATACCCATTATACCCTCAATTAATTCCTTTGAAAATGGTAGAACTAGTTTTTAATTCATCCACTTCATAATTAATAGGGGTAAAATGGTAAACTCACTATATCAATTATTGTTTTCTTAATAGGTGTGTCAATTCAAAAGTAGACAAGTAATTAGGGACAGAGGGAGTACTTATCATTTTACAAAATCAATGTATAAATGACTCTTTTCTTTCTATTTTACCCTTGAGTGTTATTAGCTTTGAAAATATACATTTGACCAACTAAGTAAATAATTTATGTCCATTGGTGAAATTAAGTAATCAAAATAAATTAATTTATGTTAATTGATTGAAAACTTGATTTTAAGAGAGCACTAAATAAGGGCACAATAATAAACTTACCTAGTTTCTTAAGGGACTTGAAATCTAAAACGATGACCATTAAATAGGAACCGAGGGAGTATTTCACTCTCTCAAATTATCTATCGCGGTTTTCTTTTAATATTTATAAATAAAATGTTAATTTTGAAAGATTGACTAGTTTATCCTTATTTATGTCTTAATATACAAATTTTTTCATTAAAATATTTACTTCATTTATGTGTCATCACTAAAGATGACATAATTGATAATACGATAGATACTTAATTGCCATATTGAAATTGAAATTTTTTTGATACCACGATTTCGATATTATGATGTTTGTTATGCATTTTATCTTTTATTTTATATTTGATACGATATTCAATATTTTGTTCTAATATTTATAAAGATATTAAAATATTGAATATTATATGTTATTATATAACACTAGCAAATATATAAAATAGTATTAATACAAAACTAATTATTAGAATGTTGGGATTTTTATTACTCTATCTTGATTGATATGTCCTTTTTGAGTAGTTGATTCACAAAAAGAATTATTTTTAAAATAAAAAATTGTTTCTACATGTGTAAGATGTTAGTATGATATAATTAAAATATTTTTTTTTGAAAAACTTAAGTCATAATTCTCTATTATATAAGTATTTGTAAGTCAAAGTAAATTTTTTTTACTATTATTACCAATTTATGGTACCACAAAATATAGAAAACAAACTTTAAAATATCGATTCAAATTGAATTAATTTGATATGATACTGGTATAGTATTTTTAAATATCGAAATAATTGAACCAACGTTGTCTTTTCCCTAAACTACTAGGCTTGAACTACATGGATTTCAATATCATATCATGTTCACCCTTAGCCATCATGTCATAATTTAAATATTTGTAGTATTCAAACATAATTACCATAAAGAATAAAATGATAGAAAAATAATGTTATCATAAAGTTATAAAATAACAAATAATTTAAGATAATTATTTTCAAAATCACAACAGATAATTCAAAGTATACGATACTTTGTATTTGCATTAAGGTAGGCAGAAGACAAGGGAGTCTTCATCTAATTATTACATGCAGATTTTGTATCAATTAATTATTAATTATTAATTAGTACTTATCAAATTCGTAATTAGTAGGGATCCAACATAGGATTTGTCAAAATGTCTCGAGGCCAAGAATCTCTCATTTCCTATCTTGATTTGGCGTATCCTTCTTTTGGTTCTCCAAATGCCACCCACTTAAAAGGGGTTTTTTTGGTACGAAAAGAAAATGTTTTTCATGAAAAATGATTTTTTAGAAAATATTTTTTAAAAATAATAATAAATAAGTAAATTTTTTAACTTATTTTTTAACGTTTAATAAATAATCAATAAAATATTATTTTAAGAATATTTATATATTATGTAGCAAAACGTTATAAAGGTGATAGGAATGGAGTTTGGGGGTTAATTCGATGGTGGCGAAGGATAGGATAGTCAAGGAGTAAGGATAGGTGAGATGTGAGAAGACAGTAAACTTAGAACGCTATTTATGTGGCTTATTTTTTCCTACTTTCATTAGGAAAGTCATTTTTCTCATTTTTAAGGAGATTATTTTTGTAGAAAAAATATTTGGAACCAAACATAGAAAAATTGGAAAACACCTCCTCCATATCAAACTCACCCTAAGAGTATTTAATTAAGTTATATATTGAGCGGCCATTGGTTTGCATATTTTATTATTTTTGAAATTATAGTCTTGGGGTTAATAATTTCATCTGGGAGGTGGAATAAAACGGTCACAAATTTGATATGGTATTTATGATTAAAGTTGATATCAATTTTTATACTATGTTTGCTTATCCTATCGTTAACCAAACACAATATAAAACTAATCTTATCCTAATTTACCGTGCTATAGTAGATCAATTATCATATTTATTGTATCTGTTACCAGCTAATGCTTGTATATATTTTTGCCTATAATTATTTTTTTATAAAATAATTGGAAAATTGTATAAAACAAATTAAGTCAGAAGACATATGATGACAAAACTTATATTACCTAGTACTAATTCAAAGACTAATTAAGGTTAAGTACCAATATCAGCTGATCACTTCTTATAATAATAAATAATATATTATTTGACGCGAATTATGACCTAAAGGGTTCCTGTTCTAACATATAACCAGTATTTTAGTGGCTCTAATAATTGATTGTGATTTCAAAAGCATATATTAATCTAATTGTTTAAGCTAAAAGTTTCTTTTATTGGATTTATACCATTGATAATCCGTATTTATTTATTTATAAGTTCCATAATCATGAACGCAAAGATCATTTCATCTAATGGACAGGTGGCAAAAGTTAATGATGGCCAATTAATCATACTTAGTTCTTAGATGTGAAGTCACGTTCCAGTGTTCTACACTAATTATTCAAAGTAATTAGAATTATTCCTAACCTCACAAATTTTAAAACACTTTTCGTTTTTAAAATATATGAATTCCAAGATAGTTATTAATTAATATTAATTAGCAATCAAAAGCTTTTCTAAATCTCTCTTTAAGTAGAGTTTTATGCATTCATATCAATTAAGTTGTTCTATGACAATATCTAAAAGCATGTTCATGCGGAAACAAAATTAAGTAAACGTCGATTAGTTATCGAGTTTAAATTATATATATACACACCATCAATATAAATAATTTATACACTATTTAGTTAATTTTACTTGTCATACGTAAATTAAATATTCTTTTAAGTGATATGATAGTATAAAAACTCGGAGTTTAATTTTTACATAATATGTAATGCATCAGCATGTGAAGTCATATATTGATGTTTGAGTCAAATGTTAGGAAATGTGAAGGAATCTTCCTTTTATTTTATTTAGTTGGTAATTGCTTTGATTGTTACAAAAATAAAATGAATATCTAATAATTATTCCTAATGAAAATACTATTTAAATTTAGAATTCAATCAACGACAAGGACCAAATAATGTTTGACAACATTAAAAGCACATTATATTCCCTTTTTTTTTTTGGTTTTTGGCAGACACGAATTGAAAAGACTTCCACTCCATATCTACACGTTACGTTTAATTAAAGAGTTGCATTAAGTGTCCGTTTGGATGGACTTTTAAGTTGATCAAACTGACTTAATAGTTAGTTTTTGACTTATTAGATTGTTTGATAATTATCAAAATGACTTAAAATAAGTTATTTTTGACTTATTTTTAAGTCAAAAGTTAAAAGTAGGGTGAGGACTACTTTTTTTAACTTAAAAGTCATTTTATGTTGACCAAGTATATTACCTTTTTGCCCTTAAATTTTTTACACAATTCCCAAATTGCCCTTAAAATCCTAACATTTCTTTACCTCAATTTTCTTTTTCACGTTTGTGCGGCTGGAAGCATGAAGCGTTCTTCCTTTTCTCTCGATTTGAAGGGTGAAGATCTAAAGCGTGAAGTAAGTTATCTTTCGATTAGCTTTCTTCCTTTTCTCTCGATTGATAGCAATGGTATCAGATGTAGGAAAATAATGAATAGTTTTAAGTTTTTTCTTGATTATCTTTCAATTTTGTTTTTTTTTATTATGTATTTTTTGTGCGTCTTCTGTCACTGATCTTGTTTTGTGTTTTTTTTTGGGATCATGTTTAACAGCTTTAAGGGTATTTCAGATTAAAAAGTGTTTACCAGCACTTATTTGCCAAACGCATCAACAACTTTTTTTTCAACTGCAACACTTTTATCCAAACACATAACTACTTATTTTAAAAATAAGTTTCAGCACTTTCAAAAGTCACTTTTTAAAAGTTACTCTTTTTAAGCCAATCCAAACGGGCTCTAAATCATGGAATTAAGAAAAACCTAACATGTTATAGTTTCACAATATGAAACTTTTGAGCAGATTTTATATTTGCATTAACAAAAAAATATTCAATATTTACTGCTAATGATTTAATAGAAAAAGGGTCAAAAATGCCATTAAGGTATTGAAAATTTCTAAAAGACTTCAAAAATTTCTGAGAAATTCTTGGAACATCATGTTCTTTTACCGACTGTTTTAATATTATTTTATTAATCCTCCAAATAATTTTGTAGAAGAAAGATGAAGAAAGTGGGAGAAATGGGATTGGGTTAATGGGTATGATTGTGAATGAAAGTGGATCTAATTATATGTGGACCAATAAAATAATGCTACATATTTAATTAAAATATATATATTTGCCACATCAGCTTCTGTTAAAGGTAAGGGTAATTTTAGGATTAAATTTAATTCTAAGGACATTTTTTATTCAAATAAATGAATGAAAGGGCATTTTTGATCCAATAGATGGAAGAAGGGCATTTTTGAGCCATTTTCCATACCTTAAGGGCATTTTTGACCCTTTTCATTAAATCATTAGTAGTAAATATTGAAAGGATATATTAAATCACCTAAATTACATTGACGAATATAATTTATTTTTAGACGCATTATAAATTCAGTAGACTCGGTTTTTATCTCATTCAATTTTTTGTTGGGTTTGGTTACTATTTTGCTGATCTTTTGAATTCAAATTGACATACTTTATAAGTTAGTTCTGCCCGTGAGAATGGGAGAGTCAAAAAAAAGATTCTTCACTTTTTATGCTAATTCAAAACTATGTAAAATTTGAAATTGTCCACTTTGTTCCTCCAAAATTAGTAAAGGTTTAGCAGAATTTATCTATTTAATTAGCATGATTGAAAAAATGTTAGCCTATATTTAAAAATAATCCATTAATCTTATGTTTTTTTACCTACCATATAAATTGACAGGACATGGAAGGTGACATTAATTAAACAAAACTTTAATTAGTGTACTTCAATTGCCATCTTTCTTAGGATATCAAAAGTCAAAACCTTAACCTAACTAAGAAAATTTGACCAAATCGATATTTAGATAAATCACAAGAGAGAAGTGTTCTAATAATCAATTGTTTATCAAAATATTTTTAAAATATTATCATTAGAAAAGTAAATTCCTGAAAATGTTAAGATGTCCCACATCGGTAGAGGAATGAGAATTTGGTCTCCTTATAAAGACTTGGACAAACCTCCCCTCATGAGCTAGCTTTTGGGGTGTGAGTTAGGCCTAAGACCTAATTTAACATGGTATCAGAGTCAGACTCATTCCAGTTTGTTGTTCACCGATGATGGCCCCCATTTAGAAGTGTTCACGCTCCAGTTGAGGTCTGGGCGTGCGGGGGAGTGTTAAGATGTCCCACATCGGTAGA
>JAJOOO010011070.1:0-12549 GCA_029582685.1 Solanum piurae
CATTAATCTCCTCATTATCTTGGATTAGTGATCCCAGTTAATTGAAACTCCCTCTCTTGAGGATAACATGTGTATCAAACCTCACATTCAGCCCACTTCATGGGTTATGTCACTTGTGCTATTGGTGTCATTTTCTGGTTTTAGTAGGGACCTCAGAGACTTAGATAATATGATCAGACACCACTTTAGGTGTTGTTCGGTGGATTCAACCAGTAATTATCATATTAGTATTAGATAACGATAATATGAAGGTTTTAGACTTTGTTGTTTCTATTAAATCCACTTTTAATTTGTTGTTGCTTTCCCTACTCTGTTTGGTTATGAAAACATTGTTGTCACCTGTTTGCAGCCTTTATTTTAAAGTTGTATGATTATTTTCCGAAAGCATGAATCTTTACTGAATTGACTGATTTCATTTACAATCCTGCAGATGGGAAGTCCTTAAGTCCTTTATCTTTGCTTCAACTTTGCTGCATTGGAGTAATAATTTATGATTGGTTCGACATACCCTGGATGAAGAACTATTATAACTTTGGGTTTGACCACTTCAACATATCCTGAAGAAAAATTGGAATATGGGGTCTTATTGATTGCCTCTTCGGAAATGCTAGTCCATTTGCTTCAGGGTATTGGATACTTCTAGATCTTACCCTCCAGGGGTCGATCAAGCTGAAAAACCACTTGCATACGTTTCCTAACACGTACTACTTCAGCTATGCTATCAAGCATACTAGCAAAGTCATGGGTATAACAGTCCCTTCTGGCATACTAGGTATACATCATCTGCTGTTCATCAGAATCCTGCAAATGAGTCTATGGCACCATCCTCCAGATGTCCCTCCCCCCAGGGGTGAATTTAAGGGTAAAAAATGGGTCACTCGAACCCGTGGTCATCCGACAAAACTCGATATTGTTTGTATAATTTTTAAAATATAGTAAATATTAAATAAATGAACCCATGCTCACAAATGATTGGATGTCTCACTGGTTCAAGGGTTGGTTTTTGATTGTGAGGTTGAGGGTTCGATTCCTAGAGAGGACCTCTTTTTAAAATCAATTAAAAAGTACCATTGTTTGTTATTTTTTTGAAAAAAAAATCATTTTTAAATTTCTTGAGATGCGAAATTGCATATTTTTTTTTATAAATGGTTTCTTTCAATAATTCTTTTTCAATCAATAATTCATATAAAAAATGCATTTAATTTTTCTTGTGACATAATACTCAAGATTTATCAAACTTCTAATAATTTTTCCTTTAATATTATTTTTTCCCGAAAATCGTATTTAATAGTTTTCTTATGAAAAACCTATAATCTATTATTGCTAAATTAAATTAGGCCCTCAAATTTGTGGGCCTAAAATGGTTGCCTTTTTCTTATAGGGCAGAGTCGTCCCTGACAATGGTGCACCCGTCTTTTTGAAATCCTGAATTCGCCTCTGGTGCCAAGCAGTTACAACTATTCTCGCAAAAACCACATTATATAGAGTTCAATCAGAGCTTTTGTTATATTTCTTTCTAACTTTTTTCTTTAGAGAACCAAAGCACAATTGCAGGTTTTATTCATCTTTAGCTTAAGCAATTTCGTTGAATTAATTCTTTTTTTAACTTCAATTTGCTTAGATTCTCTGTTATTTGTCACATAAATGGATTTCGATAAAATTATGATCTATAATAGTTGCGTAGAAGAGATCTAGACCGTTATGTTTAAATGATGATGAATAGAAGAAAACTAAAAAAATTCAAGGGATATTGAGCAATTTGAGTGGTAAACGTGATTTACTTAAAACAAATGTACAACAAAGTTTGATGCAACCGTTTTTATTGTTGTTGAAACAATGCAGAATAGGCTGGGCAACATTATAAAAAAGAAGGATACACATCAACGACATAAAAGTAAAATATGTACAGTTTGTTTGTATCAATTTTAGTACTACTATTTGGTATCATAGTATAAAAAATTCTAATTTATTTTTCATTTATCAATTTCAAAGGACAATATGCAATCAATGACTGATGCTACAATTGAGAAAGATGTTGTTGAGAAGACCCTAAAGGACGACGAGCGTAAAATTGGCGGTATATTTATATTTTCTGTTTGCGTGTATATGAATGTGCGAAGAAGATTTTCTACGTTAAAAGGATTTGTTCTATCTTTTTTAATTGATAAGTTGACGATTTTCTGATTAATTTTTTTGAGTGGTAATTTATCAATGTTCTAAAGTTCATATATTACTTCATGTTTTTTATAGGTCAAATTCATTGAAATTTACTTTCAATTATAACCACATTAATTTTATTTTATTTTTTTTGATAGAAATTTTTGATTTGTTGTTTCCTTGCTATATGTTGTGTAAAGTTGTTATGAAAGTAGTACATAAAGGAAGTTAATTGAAACAGAGTCATGAATGAGGACTTAGAAAATCAGAAGTTGTTGACATTCAATTTTTACCCTTCACATTGTAGATTAATAATCGAATTTATTTAATTGCAAACAATTTGAAACAATTGATTTTATAAAATTCACAATGTTTTTCAAGTTATTTTAAAATAGTTTTGTCAGTTTTTATAATTTTAAAATAATATATTATTTTTATATAATTATGTATATAATTTTTACATTTCATGGATATTCAAAAATCGTCTAAATTTTTTTGTTTTCACTTAAATATTTTGTTAGTTAGTTTAGCTAATCAATATTTTATATTTTGAGCTAATTAGTTTATAAATAAGTTGATCATTTTATATTGATAAGATTAAGAATCTCGTTAATTAATTAATATTAATTCATTTATTTAATTTTTAGCCGAATTTACCAATTAATCCATCTGGCAATTTTTCTAAAATTAAATATTTACTGCAATTGCAATCCAAGTGGTTAAATCTTAAATGAAATTTGACTAGTTTTTAAATCCATAACCTATTTTTTCATGACTCTCGAATTAAGAGTTATGATTTCATTTTAATTTTCATGTTCAACATCTTGTTTCCAATGTCCATGTTTCCTTTTGGCTGATATCTGTCTGGATACCTAAAATGACATTTTTGTTGCTAGCTTGATTGCCAAATTTATATTCTTTGCATTTAAGAAAGAATAGTTTAATAGTTTTAAGTCTCTTTTAAAAAATAATTCGTGATATGTTTAGCTTAATTGGCATTGTTCTTCATCTCATATCATCATTCATGTTTGAGTTAATGTATTCCATTCTAAAAATCATTATTTGAGCTTTCTTTGCTCCTTCTGATGTCTAATATAATCAAGATTTGCTTAAATTCTATGTCACGACTTAAGAATAATGAAAGAAGTGTAGTTTCCTAACATCTTATAGCCTCTCATTCATAAATATGGCGCGCTTCACACTATGAACAAGACTCTACTAGACGTGGCTTATGAGACATCATCCTAAAAATACTATCCCAACATCTTGTGTTCTGATACCATATTTATCACGACCCGAGCCTACACCTCGAATGTAACACGGCGTATAAGACTCTGAAAATCCTCATACAAGCTTCATAGCATTCATAACATAAGACATAAGAAAATGGTACGGAATTTAAAAACATTTATCCATACAATCGAAGTCTTTATTCAAAAACAGCGAAAGTCTAACTTTGTCTCACATGACCATCTAATACAACTTTGAATCAATAATAGGGTCACATCCCTTCAACATAGTCCAAAACGTAAAATGACATGAAAGAAACTACTAAAGACTCTCATATGTCCTCGAATCTTGAGGACTCACCACTAGATTAGAGAATAGCGTTGACACCAAATTTTGGTCTGATATTTTTAAAGTTAATACTTTTTAAGTATTTTATTTTTTAAATAGTTCAAAATACATGTTTTGCCATTTTAATGCAATTTGTTGATAATTATCCTTATTCTCAAAGTATTAGGATTTTTATCGGTTAATTATGTTTATATTATTTTGTCACAGCCGGTTGAATATGTTCAAATATTTGTTCATTTTTTATAAAAATTATTATTTATGCTAATTGCATTTTTTACATGTTATTGGTTACGTTCATTACATTTTTTTTAATATTCATTTTATCTATTACATGTGTTAATATTCATTTTTGATATTTTGCATAGTTCAGAAATTCATTCTAATATGGATAAAATTTTATACACAGATATTTTATTAATCGGTGATTTTTACCCATAATTTTAAGACAGTGATATTGTACTGTTGGTGGTTTTCAATTCCCTATTTAAAGAATAGTTTGTTCATTATGTTAAAGGGGTGGTGGATAAAATTTTAGGGTAATTTTCAAATTTTTAATGTTTAAGAGATTCTTTTATTGTTCATTATTTTCCGACAAGTCACAGTAGATCCGTCGGAATCTGGCGAATCCACCACCCAAAATCCCTTTGTTTTTTTTCCACGGTGAAATAGTGGCTGGAAACAACTCCAAACAACAACCAGACATCATCAGCTCAACGCCCACCCCATTTCTTTCTTTTCCGTTTCCGACCAGCAGCTCACGCTGCAAAACCACCACTCACACCACCAGTGATTAGCCCAAAGCAACCTAAACCTCACCTTTCTCCCTTCCCAGCGGCCACTGGAGTCACAACCCGAAACCACCTCCTAACAGCAGCTCAACGAACCAGCTCCACCCATGAGCTTCTCCGGTGAAACAAAACTCACGACTCTCCAGCGAGCTTCAAGCTCCATTCACGAACTCCGGCGAGGAGCTCTAAGCTCCGATGAACCAGACCCCTTCCCCTTTTTTTTCCATTTCAAGTTTTTGTTTGTTTTGCAGGTTATCAGCGAGCTTCATTCCGGTGAGCAAAACCCCATCTTCATTCTCCATTTTTGCCGGCAACCAGACCCACAACAACCACCAGCTTGCATAGCACATCCGACCATTTGTTTGTTCCCTCAGGTAAGTATTGTATATTGGTTCCGTTCTCTTATTTCTTATTCAAATTATTGAGGCTGATTTTAGTATTGTTTCTTAGTTAGTTTACATCTTTTGGTGGTGGAGATTTGAGCATTTGTTATTTTATTTTATTTTATGTGTTTAGCTTACATATTATTAAAGTGTTGTTTTAATGAAGATATGTTTTATTGCTGCCACTAACATTAGTTTTTCTTAAAAATTATTTTACCTTATTTGTTGGCTTGATTAACATGTTGTATTCATTTTATTATCATTAGTATATTAATGTTATTCCCACCATGGTTCATTTACCTTGTATCATTTACTCATTGTTTGCTATAATTATTAATGCCCTTATTTTGTTAACTATTGTTCCTTTATTTTACCATTTCTTTTGCTTCTAATTAATGATGTTGGTGGATTGGAGTTATTTAGTTTAATGAGTTTTATATTATTTCGTTCTTAACTCTCTTATGTTATTATATTGATTTGTCGATTGCATACATTTCTTAAGATTCTTTTCTTTTTTTTTCAATTTCCAGTAGCTAAGTTATTCTCATTAGTATTATTTGATTATGTTTTTATCATTTGGTTGTCGCATTTTACTTTAAATTACTTCATGTTAGTTTTATATGATTTTGTTTACGCGTTAAAATTGGCCAATGAGAAAATTTCTCCGTTGGTTTTGGAGGCCTTCCCAATGTTAAGAGACGAAAATTTTAAGTTTAAGTTCATATATTTTGTTTGTTAAAATTGGCCGATGAAAAAATTACCGTCGATTTCCAAGGTCTCCCATGTTAATAAGACGGGTTTTTATTTCTAATTTAATATTTGATTTATTCATATTTATTCATTACTAACACTTTTACTTACTGTCTTCACATGTACCTGGAGTTGCTTCTCATTGAGGCTATTCAAATGAACTTCGAATTATATTCTTTATTCATTATTTTGTATACATCGATGTTAGGCAAATCTTAGGCCGATATTATTGTTTTATTTTATTATTGTGTATACTGCATGCTTATGTATATTATTGTTATCTACTCCTTAATTTGAAAAAAAAAAAATCAGTCAAGACCCACAATTGTGGATTTCGAAGGTTGCCTAACACATTTCCTTCAGAATAACTTGAACCCCTTACCTATAATCTATTGATTTCGTAGACATTTTTTTTTAAAGTTAATTAATTAATTGATTTCCTAAATTTTTCCTAAAAAATTAGGTGGTGACTCCCTTTAAACCCTTTTATCCCCCTTTTCCCTTTAAAATTCTTTTAATTCTTTAAAAAATTGATTACTATTTTTTGGCGATTCACCGCGATGTTGAGCCATTTCAAAGGATGTCAACAAATAGTCAATCCAAGCTTTACTCCAAAGAAAATCACCTTAAGATCCGAAACCTACACTTTGTAAAAATGTAGAAGAAATATGGGTTAGCACAAAAATATACCAAGTATGATAGCCATACAAAAATCATGCTAAAAAGGACATTTTGATTGAAAGTCATGCCATACATCAAGTTTGAAAAACATCATGAACTTTAGTATAAAAGCATAAGACATAAGCATATTCATCATGTAAGTCATTATAACACATTAGAACCATCATCTAAGTCAACCCTAAGTTATACTTGTGCAATGTATGAATGACATCCCATAATACCACTCACACTAAGTGCCCCTTTGAGGCCACCATAGACAAGGCACATTCATATTCAATAAGTCATGACAAGGAAAGCAACTCATAATAACAATCCAAGTTAAGCATTCATCATTACATTAAGCCTTTAAGTCAACATTCTCATTATCATCATTAAGAGCACGTTCATTTCATTAGACATTATGACATTAGAGAAACACATCATAGCCCTCTCAAAGCCTACTCGTGCAATGCATGAATAACATCCCATACTACCACCCACACTTCATAGAACCTCTTGAGTAACCATAACACATAACTCACATGATGGGAATAAGACCTAACCGACATAGACCATGTGAGCAAACCATGGAATTTGGTGTCTATCCCACACCGTAAAGTGTTGGTCTACTTGCCAAAGGTAGAACCGGTAACATTTTAGCTTAGGTGGATCACTAGGTATAACCTATGTGGGCACATAGTTATGGGATAAGGAAGGTGTTCATAGAAACCCGGCCTAACATGGGGAGAGATTCCACCTTACGATATTCACTCGGTGCTAAGCTTTACATTCCCATAGAGTAGTTCATCCCTTTTAACAGTATTATACTTGAGAGGGCTACCATTTGGTCTACCGACCCAAAGTACATTATTACACACATGAAAGAGCTACCACCATTAGGTCTACCGATTCAAGGTACATTATTAGGATAACTCATTGAATCCTCATGAAAAGGCTACCACCATTAGGTCTACCGATTCAAGGTTCATCATTATAGTAGTTCATAGACTCATCATGAAAGGGCTACCATTGGTCTATCGATTTAAGATAAAGCCTAGAATACTTCATTAATCATTTATGAAAGGTATGTCATTGTCCTACCGATTCAATGTTCATTTAGTCAAGATACTTTAGTTACACAAGAAGAGGATGCCCTAAGCCTACCAATTCAACGTATAACATTACATTGATGAAACCCTTCACAACATGTCATCATCATTCATAAGTGTATAATTGAGAATAACCTTTCAACAATACAACAATTACATTATTGTCATGATCATATTACTTTCAATGTATTCACCAACATCATGATTATACAACAATCCTCATAAACATGTACACACCCTCATAATTTGCCCTTCAAGGACAATGAATCACATTCAACCCAACATCTAGAATTAATACATTAGGTAAGGAGAATATCATGATTCAATAAACTCAATCAATATAGACATAATCTATTCACATGCTTCTATAATCAATCAATCCACATCATGAAGTCACAATTTAGTAATTTGGGAAATTCATGGGTTCTTGGGGGGATTTCATCATAAATCAATAATTATTCATCAATTCAATAATAATTCATCATAAATCAACCATTGAAAATGTTTGAGGAAGGAACCCATGACTTAGAGTGAAACCCTAGCTTTTTAGGGAAATTAAAGCTTTGAAGGGACTCTATGGGTGAAAGCTACCCATAGATGAAAAGCTACCATACTTTAATGGAGTTTTCCCCTAAATTTGAGAATAAATACATTGGTTCTTCAAGCCCTAGCCTCCACTTCTTCTTCTTATTCTTTGGGAAGTTCTAGAGAGAGATGAACTTTTGGTTTAATTTGGATTTTTGGGAGTAATAAAGTAAATGAGGTGTTTAATGACTTAAAATCATTTATATATGTGAAATAAAATAATATAAATCGACTCCATTAATTAACTAACTAATTTGGAAATTACCAAATGACCCTCGACTAGGCAGCCCCTTCCCAGGAACTACGGCCAACTTAACGGCTCGTCAAGGGCACCACACCCGTGGTGGTGCCCGTTGTCCCTTGACCAGTAGACTCTTCAACTTGTCATGCCTCCCATGATGCTAAGGCAACCCCACGAGCCTTCCCACGGTCTGTGGTCTTCACCACGAGTCGTGAAGTGGCTCGTGAAGGGAAGCCCTTTCCTTGGCAGCCTTTGGAGCACACTGCCTCACCAACCACGGGTCGTGAAGACCCTCGTGGTCATGGTGGGCAATGTCTAGGTGATTTTTAGGCAGCCTTGGCCCCCTAGCCATGGCCCTCACCCAAAAACCTTAGTCCTTACCCTTAACCCTTGACGTTAACCCTCACGTTTAGGCTCTAGTTTAACCTATTGATTTCCGAGGTGTTACATTATTAAATCTGCAAGATTATCACAAATTTTCACACAATTAATATTGTTGGTATACTCACAATATTGTGTTTTCTCCCCATGAGTTTGAATTTACCGTTTAATAACGATTTTGTATTCAATCATTATATTGGTGCTATCACAATTAATCAAAATTAGAAAAATTAATTTCTAAAAATAAAGTGTTTGATATAGTAAAATCAATTTTACTTTTTCACTAGTTGAAGTTTAATTTTTTACTTCAACCTCCAGAATAGAGTTGGCAAAAAAATAATTTGCTTTTCTCATCCCACCAAATAACACCAAATTTTTCTCATCTAGTTTGGTTGTACCTTCAAAGTACTTTACCGCAAACGTACAACATCAAGTCAAGTTGTTAGTCACATATCTAATATTTTTATTGGGCTAGCAAACTCCTTTTCTTTGTCACACCATTTTAACAATTGAATAAAAAGGAGTTGCAAGACTCACACAACCAATAAGATTGTATTTCACAACTTTTTCAACATTATGTGACTTGACAAGAAAATTTTCATCACATGTTTTATGGTATTCTTCATTTCAAGAATGAAATTTATCTCACCATATATTTCTTACCAAAATGGCTACTCAACACATTTTTCATAATTTATTTATAACTCTCATTTTAGAGCCAAAAATCATCTCATTATAGTCAAACAACATGTTTATTTCATAATAAATATATGCACTTGTAATACTCTTCTTTTTAGAGCATTTCTCAAATATGCACAAATCACAATTTCACAAATATTTTTTTTCATCATTTCGTGAACCCCCACTATTTTAAGAATTTAAATAACATTTTTTCCCATGAAAAGTAGTACCACATTTTTCATGAAATATTAGGTAAAACGTTTTTTTTTCTTTACCTTTTCTCCATTTGAATTGAGCAAGTAGAAAAACACTTTACCGTACACCTCTTCTCTTCCATCTCTTGAAGAGAGTGACGTTGAACGGAATTATGTTGAGATCCCTATTGATCTTGATATCTGCATGCATCTTTTCAATATGTACAAAAACATAGGTCTCCTTAAAATTGTTGGTGTAATATACCACAAATAATATAAATTACAGTTGAAAATAAAATGACAAAAATGAATAAATAAATCTTTAGGCTGAGGCGCGGATATCTCGCTCTCTTTAAGAAGATTCAAGCCCACTGCGACATAATCTACACCAATCCAGCAGTAATACTCTTGACTTCTCCCCTCCAGGATACAACAGTCCAACAACGTCGTACAACTCAAGCAACTCCGGATTAGTTGAAGAGTCCAAAGCTCCACAAAAAGAACACTTTCCTTCAACATATTTATAAATACTCTCTTTTGTATATAGTGAATATAGTTGAAGACTTAGAATATTTTATTTGTCTCAACCCTCTCTTTCACTACTACACACTAAAATATTATTTCACACTTCTCATCTTTCTTAGCATCTCTTATTGTCTTTACTTCTCTTGTTGTTTCTACTTCACCCCAACACAAGGAAGACCACACTATTTATAGGTGATGAATTCTTCCTTGCAATGAATAGGAAGATAGTGGGTAGTAAATTTGCTAAATGAATGGCCCAATATTACATAAGTTACAAGACATAAAGATAGAATAATGGGTGAAATGAAAAGTTGGTGGGTTACATAAGTTACTAACAACTAATGGTCACTTTCTTCCACAATTGATGAGAGTAAAGAGGCACAAATATAATGTCCACCAATAGATATAACATGATATATAATGTGACATATGATATATTTTTATTAATATTAAAATGCCACACCAATAATTTGTATTTGGAGGAAATGATTTTTTGTCGTTTGTTTGGATAGAAAATGCAACATATAATATTAGGTTTCTCTTTTTCTTTCTTCCTTATTTCATAATTTTCATTGAGGAATCGACTATTCTTTTGTAATTGTTTATATAATATAATAATGAGCAACTTTCACATAGAGCAAACATAAAAATCATATTTGTATGTTATAGCTATAGTTTGCATAATTGTGCTCCATATCAAATTTTATGTTTGCTATGGAGCTTTTGATTTGTATAATTTGCTATAAACATCCAATTTTATACAAATTATTCAGTTTTGTATAAATTTATTTATATATTGTAATTTGTATAATAAGATCTGTATTTGTATAATTATAAATGTATAGGACAAAATATATGTATTTGTATTTGTATATACACTTCTCTCACTTTATACAAACCCAAACACATTTTATACATTTTATACCGAAATGTATAAAATGGCTAATTGTATACCGAAAGTGGCTAATTGTATACCAAATCAGATGGCAAAAAAAGGGGATGTTTACTGAGAATTATAATTAAAATAAACTATGGCTATAACATTTAATTTAAATTAATAATTTGTTATTTCATACAATTTTCCCTAAAATAATTCCTTTCATGCTTATCTCAATTTGATTTTTTTTCTTCCTAATTTATGAATGACAAGTGTGATATTGATGGATCCAATTATTTATGAGTGAACCTTTCATCTATGTTGTTATATATAAGTTGATTTTTTTTATTTTTTTTTGTCATACTTTACAGCGTTGATAACAATATAAATGAAAAGATCAAGAAAGCTTAAAGAGGTAAATTATCATATTATTTTTGTCCAACATTCATTACAAATAATGATATCTTCAATTTATCTTTTGATATTTTTAATAATTGGAACGTCGGAAAACAAGTCTACTAACTTTTTAAATTTTTCTATTTAATAATTATTTTGATCTCAAATTCTGATGTTCTTTTCTTACTCCATGATATGGATAGCATGAAAAATTCAGATTTATTTTTTATTAATATGGATTATTAAATTTGTTTTGCATTTATAATTTTGTCAATTATTTAGATGAACTCAAGAATCAATAAAATTATAGTGTCAAATTAAATCAAGCTATGATTACTTAAACTGTAAAAATATTTTTTTGGTTTTTTTTTTTTTGTCACATAAAAGTTACAAAATATTATTTTAGATGTTTAAGGTTGAAAAAATAATATAAACTATTTAGAGTAACTAACAATTTTGTTGATTTGTGCTTGTAGGGATAAAGGAAAAAGTTGAGGAAGATTAAAAAAAATAACAGAGAAAGTGGAATAAATTCAGAAGAAAATAATGTAGAGTCTTATAATAAAATTATTATTATAGTAATTTAATCTCTTTTGTTATAAAATATTATGGTATGGATGTCTACTACATCAAGAAGTTATTATGACTAATTATCTCCATTACTTTTCTCCATTATGAAGATAACCTCCACCTTTATGATCATTATTCTTGTAACATTTCACCTCCACAACTTCCTTCATTATATTCATGTTAATATCATGTTTATGACTAGGGGTGGGAGAATGAGTAATTAATATGGGTATCAACTCATATTTACCCATTTTAAATAGGTTGGGTATTCAACTCATTTAAAAATGGGTAAAAACGAATAATACCCATATTATCCATTTAAAAGTGGGTAGTTAAATGAATAAAACGGGTAAAAGATGTTCATTCACACAAAAAAAAAAGTGATAAAGGGTGGTGTAGTAAGAAAGTCTTTTTTTAAAAAAAATAAAAAATTCTATAAAAAAAAGGGATAAGGGTTTGAAAAATACTCATGAAAGTTTAGTATCGCAAGAACAAATTCGACGAAAATTGGGGTATTTTTTAGACCCTTATCCCTAAAAAAAATGAAAGTTTTTTTTACATTTTTTTTGGGATACGGGGGCGTGGGGGGAGGGGGGTGGGGTGGTAATTTTTTTTTAAATTTGGTTAAATTTTTTTTTTGGGATGGGGTGTGTGGGGAGGGGGGCTGGGTAGGG
>JAJOOO010011071.1:0-12887 GCA_029582685.1 Solanum piurae
AGTCGGTTTTTTTTTTCGGTTTGATTTGGTTCGTCGGTTCGGTTTGACTTTACGATTTGACTTGTACACCCCTACCCACGGGGCTATATTGATGCCAAAGAGTGTTATGTGTTGCCTACGGGGATATTTTGATGCCAAAAAGGGCTATGTGTTGCATACAGGGCTGTGTTAATGCAAAAGAGGGCTATGTGCAGCCCACAAAGCTATGATGTTGCCTAAGAGGGCTATGTGCTGCCTACGGGGCTATATCGTTGCCAAAAAAGGATATACGACTTCCTACAAAGACAAAGGACTACCGATATGGGTATGTAGATTAATTTGGCACCTTCTGGGCTTATGGGGGCCTATGTAGGTGGTATGTTGTTTGTACCTGCCGAGCTTATGGGGGCTTGGTTAGGTTGATGTTTGATTATTTTTGTATTTTTAAATTCAGTAGTGGGTTAGCATGCTTATTTAAAATTTTGGTTTCCTTACGTGATTGATTTTGGTATATTATGATGCTTGCTCATTTAGTCTATAACCTTTCATACTCTGTACATTATTTTGTACTGACTCCCTATTGCATTGGGGGCGCTGCATTCATGCATGCAGGTCCCGACAGACGACCTAGTAGACCTCCTCAGTAGCAGGATTGACCTCTATCTGATTGGCTAGCCTCTTTCCTCCGGAGCTGTCTGAGTTGGGAGGTTTGTTACCTTTTATTGTATATATTTTTATGGGTAGGCTGGGGCCCTGTCCCACCAATATTTACTACTCTTAGAGGCTTGCAGACTAGTGCGTGGGGTGTATAGCTACGTTATAGCCATACTGGCCTAGGTTGTTGCTTTGGTGAAGCTTGTGAGTTGTTTGATGTATTGTATTGATATATTCCTGCTTTTAGTTTTGGTATAGATATCATGGTGGCCTTGACAGCCCAATCAGAACTTCTGTGCTAGTTGGCTATTTATTTAAATGATCTTCTGAAAGTAGTTGTTTCTTTTATAGATCAATTGACAGGGCCTTTGCCGGCCGAGGACTTAGTTTTAAGCAGAGATATACTTATTTGTTTCCTTGATTGCGTGTGGTTGCCATGCGCTAGTAGCAAATGGTTCAGCTGGGTCGGGTCGGGCCTGAGTTTTGGCATTAGGAGCCAGTTGCGCCCCTCAAGTTTAGGGCGTGACAATCAATCAAGACAAAATTGTGAAGATTTATTGAGACAAAAACAATCCATTCAAAATGCATTTACTAAACAATCTGATCAACAAAAGTTAGAATATCGTACTCGTCTAGAAGCTGCGATTAATGTGATAAGATATCTTTTGAAGCAAGGATTATCATTTCGGGGCCATCGTGAAAATGTATCCCCTTCTAATAGAGGTAATTATATTGAGCTCATTACTTGGTATGCGAAACTATGTGATAATATTGACGCATTTAAAAAAGCTCCAAAGAATAATCAACTAACTTCTCCACGTATTCAAAAAGATATTATCAATGCATGTAAGATTAAAATAATTAAGTGTATAATTAAGGATTTAAATGATGATCACTTTTCCATCTTAGTTGATGAATCTCGTGATATTTCATGTAAGGAGCAAATGGCTTTTGTCTTACGATATGTTGATAGAAGGGGAAGTGTGATGGAACGATTTCTTGGTATTGTTCATGTTCGTGATACTACTGCTTTGTCTTTAAAGAATGGAATTATTGGTTTGCTTGCTCAACATTCTTTAAGTCAATCTTATTTACGTGGACAATGTTATGATGGAGCAAGTAATATGCAAGGTGATATAAATGGGATAAAAAAATTGATGCAACAAGAAAGTAAAGGTGTTCATTCTATTCATTGTTTTGCTCATCATCAACTTCAATTAACTCTTGTTGCGGTTTCTAGAAGATGTGATGAAGTGCAAGAACTTTTATTATTGGTTTTTGATATACTAAATATGTTGGGAGCTTCTTTCAAGCGTAGAGATGAATTTCGCGAAGCTTAAGCAAAAGAAATTGAAAAGGCATTACGTAAAGGTGAACTTGAAACTGGTAAGGGCTTGAATCAAGAATTAGGCCTTGCTAGAGCATGTGATACTAGATGGGGATCTCATTACAAATCTTTTTACAATCTTATCCTCATGTTTGGTCCTATCATTGATGTACTTGATGTTATTGTTGTTAATGCTCGTTTGGAAAAGAAATATAGGGCAAAAGGATATCTTATAGCATGTTTAACATTTGATGTTGTCTTCATGTTGCATTTCATGCGCATTGTTTTAGCAATTACAAATTATTTAAAGGCTGCCTTTCAAAAGAAAGAGCAAGACATTGCAAATGTCATATCACTCGTTGGAGTGGCAAAAGAATCGATTGCAACAACTACGGGATGAAAGTTGGGATTCACTTATGAATGAGGTATCTACGTTTTGTATCAAATATGATATTTGATACCTAAATTTGATGAGTTTTATGTTATCCGTGGAAGATCAAGTCACTGAGTATACTATTTTACATCTCGAGTTGAAGTATTTTATAAGATTATTGATTGGCAACATCAAGAACTCAACAATCGCTTTAATGAGGTGACAATCGCTTTGATGAGGTGACAACTTATTTGCTTCTGGGAATTGCTTGCTTGAACCCAGATGATTCTTTCTCTAACTTTGATATGGAAAAGATATTTAGATTGGATGTGTTATACCCTGATGATTTTGATAAATACTCTATAGTTGACCTTCGCTTTCAGCTTGAAAATTACATTGTTGATGTTAGAGATCATGATAAAAGATTCTTTGGTCTTAAGGGACTTTCTAATCTTTCCAAGATACTCGTAGAGATGAAGAAGCACAGAACTTATCCTCTTGTGTTTCGACTAGTTAAATTTGCTTTACTTTTGCCGGTGGCTACTGCTACAGTTGAAAGAGCTTTCTCGGCAATGAAGTTGATTAAGACTGATTTAGAAATCAAATGGATGATGAGCTTTTGAGTGGTTATTTGGTGCCTTATATAGAGAAAGAAATATTTAGTACTATCCCCAATGAGGCTATTATGAATACATTTCAAAATATGAAAATTCATCGAGGAGAGTTATAGTAGTTTACTTGATCTATGTTTTATTAGTATATTTTAAATAATTTTTAGTAATTTAATATTTTTATATCAATTATTTATTATTTATTATTTTTAAATATCGACACCACTTACAAAAAAAAATCCTACGTATGCCACTGTAATTTCAAAAGACTCGACCAGATGTCATGGGAATTAGGCAAGTACGTAGGTACATCATAATAAGTTGAATTTATAATTGGCAAATAGGTTAGGTTATTAGGTTTGCCAAAAAGTTTCCCTCCATGCACGACTCATATATGTTATGACACTTAATTAATTTTGGTATAGGACAAAGTGTGTAAAATGGATCAATTCTCCTACTCTGAAACTTATTTATTCAATTTGTAATCTTCAACTACTTATAGTACGTACTACGACATAACATAACAAAAACACAAAGAACCATAAGGAAGGACGTTATTGAATGTTTAAATTTGAAGGTATTCGAGAAATAGGGAGAAAGAAAGAAAAAATAGAAGTAAAAAGCACTTCTCACTATATCTTTTTTGGTATATATATCTACTTGATATTCAATATCTATTAACTCGAGTACTCAACAACAACAATAGAGTCCCATCAATGGGATCTGAGGAGGGTACGTACTATATAGAGTGTACGCAAATTTTACCACGTTTTCAAAAGACCTTCGGCTCAAATTAACTTAAGCACGCACTTCAAGAGATTATTTCATGTGTCCATTTGATAAGATAGTTTTTATAATCGTAGTTAAGATCAGCTTACACATATTTTAACTAACTTATCAACTGCCTCCCACCACCGTAGATACTTAGCTATAAATAAGTTAATTGGGAGTCTTTAACAGAAAGGGAAAAAGAGTGCCTAACAATCCTCAAAAAAGACAATTAGTAAGTACAGTAATATAATACCGGTTACAAGTTATAACTGTATTGAGTTAGTTATATATGCCTTTACGCAATATTAACTGCCCATTTCAACCTTACACCTTTCCATTAATACTTGTTTTATAGTTAGGCAAAAGGAACTATACAAGTTAGGCAAAAATAATTCAGACCAAAGTCAAATAATTAAAGAAGAGAATTTGTATTCATGGAGAAGTCATTTTCTGGTATTTGATACATGACATAGTTAAGTTATTCTTCATGGGAAAAAATAAATCATCAAAAGGAAGAAAATGCTTTAACTTCATATTACTCGCTTCTAACACTTACATTAGTCTCTCGCACTCAAAATTTTCGTCGAAACACTTTCCAATTTGTTGATATTATTAAACATTTTATTTTTTTGTTTATGCAAAGGAATTTGTAGTAGATTGGAAGGCACATAGGATTCCCCCATATTGATAAGTTAAGGGGTGTGGGTGTGGCAAATATGAAAGGAGTTATGTGTAGAGAAGAGACAAGTCCCCCTAAAAACAAGGGTAAATGTCTCTTTACATCTATTTTTCAACTTATTGTCTCCACATGCCATATGTGGAGGACCACCTCATCTTCTTTCTACCCAACAATAGATGTAACAATTCAGAAATATTTTGCTATATACTAATAATATTGAGCTACAACATAACATCAAAATTTATGCTCAAATCACAATTGAAACAAAGAGTACTTCACCTCAATTCCAAGCATTTTTGAGTCGGCTACTGTAGTATTATATATAATAGTTGCTTACCTACTGTAACCTTCTTCCTTTATCAAATTAAGCTCGAAACCAACAACATGAGCAAACTGGCGAAACTTTTACAAGTTTTTATGCTGAAGGAATGCAAGGTACAAAGAAACTCTGAAAGCGTGACATATGCTAATACTCGGTTTCAAGCAGTTAGAAATAGTATAACTAACCAAAGTTGAAGTAGAAATGCCTTGCAAGTATTATTCGAGAACAATTATGCCTGGAAATTCTACAGAGTCGATTGGTGGTATGAGGTATTAATTATTAGGTATAATAATCCAGAAAAATAAAATGCAAGATTATATTATCCTGCATTTGTGGTTGGAGGTATTAGGCTGTCCTAGAATAATTTATCCCGGGATAACGTATTTCCAACCAAACAACCACCGAGTGTTAGCAATAGCAATTTCAACCGATTTTTGACTCAGCCCGTAATAAACCCATATTCAACCTGTAAAAAGATTGAAACGAGTCAAAACCCATTTGGGTCTATTAATATCCAGCTGAGCTAAACTGTACAACTTATCACAGACCAAACAATGGCTAAATGTAAAACAAAGTCACAAAAATAGTTTCTTTATAAATTAAAGGTTAATTATACCATTGCAAAATGGAATAGGAGTATCTTGAGACTTTTTTTAAAACTTAAAAGCAGATATATTAATCTGTTAAAAAACTATAATCTTGAAACTTCCCAGTAAAGTTTAGGTGGCTATTGGATTAATAAATATATTGGCACACTAATTTCTCTGCCTTCCAAGCTTCTGTAAAAGGTATTCTTCCTTATTCTATAGAGTCTTTTTCTTCCCCCTTCTTGGCTTCCTTTCCTTTAATCCGGGATTGAGGATTCTAACATCAAATGATGCATACAAGTATTTTCCAAGGAAGACTTGATCAGAATCAGAGTGCTTTCTTGACTTCCAAGAAGTTAGAACGCTCCTTGTTGGCTGCCTCAACATCATCTGGTGATGCTACAGCAACAACCACCCCTTTATCTTTAACTGCCTCCATGACATCTCCAAATTTCCTGAAATCTTCCAGACTATCCGGAAAAGAAGCATGATTAGTATAACTTTATACAACTCATATGGAAGAATGAGAAACTGCTATTGCACAACACGTTCTATATTGATCCATTGTATGCTGATCTAGACTAAGAGTTGTCTTGCATTGCTGATCTATGTTTTTGTATACTTCAATAATTTACAAGGTTAAATGATCTCATCATCCCTAACTTTAAAATGGAACATTTTGTCATAAAGGCAAAGGGGCATATCAAGTGAAAACGAAATAACATAACAGCATATCGAATTGGGGGTAAGTTTACTCAACAGCCAGCAAATAGTAATATTATCAAATAGACCACACTAGTTCATGATATAATAGATCATTTGCAGCAGCTCACCAGTGCTGCATAGAAAAGCACCAAACTATACATGGTCATACCATATATGCAAACAAAATTCAGCTGAATTTGGTACTATGTTTAAATCTAAAATAGAAAATGCATACATATCAGCCAGAGACACAAGTTATATATATGTATACCATATCATGGAAACAAAATTGCACTTAAATTTAAAACTATGTTATATCTAAAGAGAGAATTCATGCATATCAGCCGAGAGGAAAGGGGTGGCAATGGCATTTGCTGTTGCTAGAAAATCATGTACTAAACATTACTTGCACTCACTTATTACTTATTATAGATCAATATTTAAGCTAAATACAGAAAGGTTCAACACTTTTACCTTGTTGATAATATCTCCTCACGTCTCCTTTGTCTTTCTTCATCTGTTACTCCCAGTAAATATCGTAATAAACTGAGACCATGAGTGAACATCATTAGATTCAATACAAACCAGTGAACATTTATCATGAGCAATGTCAAGAAAATTCTCAATAAGCACACTGGACAGAATATAAGATCAAACTATTACTCTTTCCTCCAGAGATTATAGATTGACAAACAGTTGGACATTGGCATATTTAGATAAAGAAAGGATAAAATAGAAATTACTAACTTGCAATCCAATCCTAAAAGTCAAAAGATTAAAATCAAGAAAATAAAGTAATAGTAAAGCAAAGTCATAGTAAAATACAACGATTTTTCTAAATTATATGTCAAATTGATCCTCCTCATACGTTTGGTCATACGTTTGGTAAAGAGAATAATCTTATCCTTGAGAATAATAACAAATGGACAATATTCATTGGAACATGAAAACGTGGCTAAATTGGTCCGTATAGCCCTATAAAAATGAAAAATGCAAAAAAAAAAAGTTGTATAATTTGCACTTCTTCAATTATTATTTCTTGCATGTAACTAAGTGAAATCCAATTATTCCTATAAGTTAACTCATGGCAATCATTATCACTGGATCCAATGGATATTGAGATTTTTGCAATTGCAAATAAACAATAAGCTGATTATCAAATCCCTAGAGAAAAGAAAAAATTATTGTTCTCATCATTTTGGTAGTTCAAATTTTTTTTTGCCTCTGTATTATAACAGTTCTATAGACCGCAACAAATTCAAAACAGATCAATCCTGACTAATCTGACAAAACACAAAATATGCAGGGCCTATAAGCATGTCGTGAAGAAAAAACATTGACAAGATATTTTGTGTGTATTACCAAACAGAACATCTAAACATTCACGGAATTAAAAACCCTTTCCAAAGCACTCAGCACTCCAACAGTACTAAGGTAAATACAGAATCAGGTTCAATATTGACAGAAACAAGAAAGAAATTTTAGCCTAGAGAATTAATAGTTAAGAGAATGGAAGCATACGAAGATGTCCTTGCACTCGGAGAGTAATATGAGAGCACAGAATAGGACTGGTCATCCACTTACCTACTGTATCCTTTGGCATCAGGCAACTGGTAAGAATCTACATCTCCAATAGTCCCAATAATTGCCTTTGTGAGTGCATCATCATCCATTTCAAGTTCTTTAAGGAAACTACTGGTTCCGTCATACACATCAAGTGTCTTCAATAAATTTGGGTCTCGGTAGGATAAAAATGAGAATATCCCTGATGAACCAAAATCTAAGATGTTAGCTAGAGAAACTTTGGACCTGGAAGTACATCTTCAGATAAGATGAACACAAAACCGTGCCTGAATGGGAGTCGAAACTACAAAATCCTCCATAAGCTCCACCACTAACACGTACACGATCCCACAGCCATGTATTACTGATATAATTAGAAATAACATAAGCACTGCCTTTAAGCTCATAACCAGCTTCATACAGATTAGCGGCTTTTCCAACATAATTCACCTATAAGAAGTATCCCCTCAAAATCATCAGCTGAATTTCAATAGTGAGATAGTGTAAGGTCGAACAACAAAACTTTAGGAGACAGCTAACCTGAGTAGGAACAACAAAAGCTTCATTTGAGCGAGACAATTGTGCATTCCAAGCAGCTGACTCCACTAGAGATGTGCTTGGAAGCAAATCAAGAAATTTGCTAATATGTTTCTCCGCGTTGTTGAGATTCTTCCCATCAGCTGTCAAATTTATCAGACACCCATTCTTGGAAAGTAAAGATTTTCGGATCTCCTCAAGGGATGATGATATTTGGGGCCAATCCTTCTCAACTTGGTCTTCAAGAACCTTCAGAAATTCCAAGTAGCTGCACACACACACAAACAGAAAGAGGGGAACGGGTAAATTATGCTGTTTCAAATATTTACATTCTCCTTTTTCCCCTGGATGGAGGACATTTATCATAAGCCAATCTAAAACAGAAAAATTATGGAAGCCAATACAGCTAGAACATCAGACAGATAAATCTAAATCAGCCAAAGCTGGCCAATCAGGATCAATACGTAGGTACCCAGAGGGATAGGCCCATTGAAGTTTAAAAATTTTGTCCAACAACCATCATTGGGACAAAGTCATTCAATATTAAAAGGACAAATTCATCTAACCTTACACCACCCATTTGTTCAGATATCCACCCGGCAACGTTAAGCTTAGCACCCATCCTTGCAGCAGCAATGCTATGGCCACTGCCTCTTAGACGATTCTAGAACCAAAAGTTCATGAGAAAAAAGTTAGACTATACACCATGCACATTCATTTACAACAGCTCTTACTGTTCCAAGACTGCACGTTTGTATACCTCCATTCTCGATCTGCTTTGAGAAACAAACTGCTTGAAACGCTTTTGGTCATCAAGTTGGACATCTTGAAGAACCCGGTTGATCTACAACAAACAAATTGACAAGATCTTATCAATAAGAAAATGGCTAGACAAATTACAAGCTTCATAGATATCTACTACCACCAAGTCAGAGCATCAGCTCATAGCGAGAAAATGGTTCATACTACCTTACATTCAGTATAGTTGGCATGATTGACAAGGTCCATTAGTAGACCTCGGACTAATTTCTACCAAATAAATCCATATACCAGATAACTGTATGTCAAAGGAAATCATATAACCATGTTCGATACTTAATAAATATGATTAAGAGGTCCAAATACAAGCAAGATTTACATGAAATCTCCATCCAGGTTGCAACTATGATTATATGATATTGTCTTCCTTCCTATGCTGGTATGAGAAATATGATGCTTCGCTCAAAATCAAGGTTTAAATCCAAGACTTGAAAAAGGAAGGTATGTCCTCTAGAGCTTAATATGGCCCTCATCTCCTCTTTAATTATCCAAGGTAGAACTCATAAATTGAACCAATAGGAGACTCTAAATATATCAGAAAATGCAAAGGGATAAGTAGGGTTATATCATGTTGGAAAGATGCATAATTCATTTAGCTTCCTTGAAGTGAAGGAAACAAATTGAGGAATAGAGTCTGGAGTTTGTCAAAGGCCAATAGTTCCACATAGCAACATGCTCGGCACAAGTTTATGGAGACTCTAAATTTATCAAAAAATGCAAAGGGATAAGTAGGGTTATATCATGTTGGAAAAATGCATAAATAATTTAGCTTCCTTGAAGGGAAGGAAAGAAATTAAGGAATAGAGTCTGGAGTTTGTCGAAGGCCAATAGTTCCACATAGCAACATGCTCGGCACAAGTTTATGGACAACATACACCATCACTGTACTAGACAACTAAGCACTCTCAATCTAAAATTTCCTTGTACAGTCCTTAAACAAACTAAATGAAAATCTACACAAACTGTACTCAGTCATACCCACTAAATGGAAATCTACACAAACATGATCATTTTGAGGAAAGCCCATTTGCATGTCAAAAATAGTAAAACTTAACAAGCACCTTTTCCTGTTAAATTTTAACACAACTTTGACAGGTCCTTAGCTCCAAATGTCATCACTACAAAGACCTTGAAACATAAAATTACCACCCCTATTCACATACAATTACATCACATCATGGTTGCTATAGAGTGGAAGATGACCATTTAAAGCAATAAATTACCAAAAAATTGATTTACCAAGTAAAATAAATCTTCTGTACGTTGTGACATGGCTTTGCCTCGAACAATTATCTTGCTACATGGCTCCACCTTGCCATGCACGGATGATGTGAAAGGATAGACTGATAGCCCTCCAGTTTTCCTTCCAATTAACTGGTTCAACTGCACAAAGTCTAAATCCTTTGTGCCCATCTCCAGCAGAGACTGACTGTCAAGAAATTTTGCACATCAGAATCAAATAATCTTCAATTCATGAACTCACATCTCATTATCAAAAAAGCTAGGAATGGTTTTCCACATAAGATAAGTAGAAAGTGTGAACTTATTTACACAACCCTAAAGGTTAAAAGATGCATCGGCCTATTAGATCATCATAATCCTGCTCCTCCTCAAGTTGAGCTTCACTATCATCAGCTACAGCTAGTCCTTTCAATCGCACAATGTCAAAAAGTTCTAAAGTAAAAACAAGCTACCTGAACACACTTCTGAAAACCACAAAGCATATTCTAGAGTGATATGAATATGATACATAAGCTTCAAATAATGCAGGCAAGAAACTGGAGACCTCGTAAACAAACAGGGATAGACAGAAGGATGGGAAAAACCACTACCGATCTACTGAACAAAGTCTCGAGAAGAAAGAAGGCAAACAAGACTTTGGTTTAATGAGAACAAGGACCACTTTAATGCTTGAAGATGGCAATGGCTTCTGACAGAAACTTGATGCATCTCCCTTCAACTCAAGGACCAAAGAAGCCTATACAACATCTAATCATCAAGATCAAATAACATATCAAAAGAATATGAGACCGCAACTACTGGTCCAGTGAGGGTCTTCATGAGTGTAACTTTTACTATGCCATACCTATAAATTTTAAGTTCATTTATGTCCACTGTTTGTTTCACCTCCCTATTAGAAAATCCTCTTTATCCTTTCTTTTTAGAGAAGCAAGAGCCGTCACTGTGATAGAAACATTAATATCTAAGCAGTTCAGGGAAACATATTACCAGAAAAGTGGGACTAATGGTAGCAGCTCTTGCTTCAATGAGCTCAAGTTGAAGACAACTTCAGCATAAAGAACATCGTTTGTGAAGAGATCGTGCTTCAAAACTTTTACCCCATTGATGTCTCCAATCTACATAAAAGGCCAAACAAGTTACTCTAAAATGGAATCTAATTTAACAGAATTAAAGAAAAGAAAAGAACAAGGTAAGTTGTGATTACCTCAGTTGGAACTAGGACAGGTTCTCGAGGAATATCTTGTAGAGAGAGGCTGGGCACACTCTTTAGAGCTTCTGGTGGGTCAGGAGTCTCTTGCTTTAACCGTAGCTCATGTGTTGCTCGAGCCAGCTCAGCAAGATCCTCTTGGGTCATGCTTGCTTTAACTTTATCCAATGTTTCTTTTTCTATTTGTTCTTCACGAGATGCCTTCTCTGGGTCAGGCTGAAGAAAAGAACACTCATATTTAACAGACACCAAAAGCTCATATCTTTTCAAAGAAACGAAATTAGAATTAACGATAATAACCTGCATCTCAACTGTTACACGGTGTGGATTCCTCAAGATGTATTGGTCCATTAAAGGAGCAAAAACAGCTTTGGAGCCTTCCTTAGCTATTCTGGCTTTCAGGGCCTCCAAAGGCTTCTGATACTTCAGTGGTTCAAATGGATCCATGTCATAAACCCATTTCCCCTAGAAGAAACATCGAAATGAAAAAAAAACTCATCCATTACAAAAGAAGGGAAAAGAAAATGCAAGTGATGAGAATCAAGACAAATGATAGACTTATGAAAGTTTTTTCGTACAATGGAGCGGAGCATCAATGCTAAACCACGTGGGAATGAGCCAGTGTTATTTTCTCTAAGAGAAAATTCAATTGTGTTCATTGATGCCTCCACGGCATCCGAATCAAAACCTTTCTCAGCTAAGCCTTCTAGGGTGCTCGTTATCAATTCTTCAACCTTTTGAATGTTCTCTTCTGAGACACCCTTCAACCCAATGCTAAACTGAGGCTGAAGGAGCTCATCCTCAATCCCACCACCAACAATAGCATCTCCTAAACCACTTTCTAGCAAGATCTTCCTCAAGGGAGAAGCTGGAGTTCCCAAAAGCAGATGATCCAGAAATCCTAGGGTAAGCTCAGTTTCCAAATCCAGTGGCTTGTCAGATAGCAGCCAATTAATGCACACCATGTGCTTCTTTTTCAGGTCCCCATCTTCCCCAACAGGATATTTTTCTACAATCCTGACCGGCTCCGAAAATAGTCTCTGTGGTTCAACTCTTGATTCTTGTGGAGCTGAACTGGCATCAAACATGTTCAAATACTCTGCACGTAATTACACACATTATAGGAACATGAGATGCACCAGTTTTAAAGACAAGCTTCCGGGTTCTAATATAAACTGAAGTCATTACTGGATAGAACAAACACAGCTGGATACCATGTAGATTTTCACAAATTTGTGTGCCATGTGATTAATATAATGACATTCCAATTTCCAACTCCATTTTTGCATGTTATACTTATTTATTTCTATTTCTATTTCCTGTTCATTCAACTTTTGAAGAACTCTTGGAATTTTTGACAGCCAGCATATTGTTCAAAACCGACCGAGAACAAAGAACAAAAGTTGGACAAGTACATGAATATAAGCTCCAAAAAAAGGTACAGAAAGCAAACCTGCGACATAGCAATTATAGTTTTTTCGCAAATTTCATACGACTCAAATCAAAGGAAA
>JAJOOO010011072.1:0-22561 GCA_029582685.1 Solanum piurae
AAGGGAGAGCCACACCTAGTTGATGTGAGGACTATCCAAGTAAAAGGGGGAACTCTTACGTAGTAGAATGTGGGTTTTCCCAAAGTTAGGTCTCACGATATGGGAACCTTTACATAGTTGAGTTAAGATTCTTAGTAGCAACCTCCATATCCTATGAACTAAGACTTATTTAAGAGAGTATCTCATAGTGTTCTAAAGCATAATTGAACTAAGACTTACTTAAGAGAGTACCTCATAGTGTTCTAAAGTTAAGAAGAGGAACTCGTTTCCAAACCAAGAAGAGTTAGCATGAGGACCTAAAGGTAGTACTTAGCATGTATAGTATTATGGGGTGCTATGAATGAATTTCCCAAGTATGACTTAGGGTCACTATAGATAAGTATTGATATAGGATTGGACTAGAGTTTCCTTTCCTAGTTATAGTTGACTAGAGGTGAGAGACTCCCTTAGTTTTGAGGGTTAAGCTAATAATAAGGCTAAATTAGGGTGAATATGACTAGGATGACTTCAAGGATATTCTTAGGGTGAAGGGTAGTATGGGATGCCTTTCATTCATTGCACAAGTGTGCCTTAAGGTTACTTTGAAGTATGGAATCCTTATGGCATAGAGGAGCTTAAGAGTTGACCATGTACATAGGCTATAATTAAAATGACATGAAGACCTAAGTCTTGAATATGAGGGTGGACCATGACCAAGAATGAGTAAAGAGTGGTACTTAGCTTGGATAGTAGTATGGGATGCTATCCTTGCACTGCACAAGTAGACTTGGAGGTGGCTTGTGGAGTAATCCCCTTAATATAGGAAAGGCCTAAGGTTGAAGGATGTGACCATGTAAGCCTAAGTAGAGGCTATGCCATGAACTTAATGTATCTCCTATGCTTATTAACTAAGTCTTATGTTGACTATGTTTACATGATGCTTATATTGGAGACTATGCTATGGTTATGATGTTTATGTTATAATTATGTTATTGTCTCTTATGCTTATGTCTGATGTTGACTAACCATTTGAGATTCTCTTATGATGTTGTTTAGCTTTCATACTTAGTACATTGTACTAACGCATATTGCATGCATTCTAACCAAATGTAGGGTTGGAGGCTTGAGTTGCTTTGAAGGTTAGAGTTTCAAGGATTCTAGAAGAAGTGAAGAATTGGTGAGTCCTCATATCTTCGAGGACGAACCCTTTATGTCATTTCCTATGTTTTTAGACTTTGTATGGGATGCGTCCCAATGAATTTTATTCAAGAGTTATTAGATGGTTGTAGACAAAGATGTTAGAAAAGACTTCCGCTTTTATGAAATGTTTTTGGTATCACGCTTTAAAGAAATTTTAAATTGTCCCTACTTTTCTACGATCTTATGATATGATAATGCTAAGGTCTTGTATGCAACCCCTTAGGGGTTAAGTACGTCGTGTTACGACTAAGGAGTGCTCTGGGGTCGTGACACATAAGTAATCCTAAGTTATACTTGTGCAATGCATAGATGAGATCCCATAATCCCATCTATACTAAGTACCACTTTTAGGCAACCATACTCATACTTACCATTGTTTGATCTCATCCTTTGCTCATACTCATAGACAAGGAAACCTTCACATTTACTAAGTCATATCATGGAAAGCAACTCATAGCAACAATCCACATTAAGCACACTTCATTTCATAAATCATCATAACATGAAAGGAACACACCATGACTACTCCCAAAGCCTACTTGTGCAATGCATGGATGAAGTCCCATAACCCTACCCACACTAAGTAGAGCTTCTTGAGTAACCATAGTCATAACTCATATTCTTGTTCATAGTGGGAATTAGCCTCAACCGACATAGACCATGTGAGCTTAACATGGAATCCGGTGTCATGCCCCACACTCAAAAGAGATGTCCTACTTGCCTAAGCTAGAACTAATATGTATTAGCTTTTAGATTGATCCAATAGCTAAATAACCTATGGGGGCATGTAGTTTATGGGATACGGGGATTGCTACTAGAAACCCGCCCTTTCTAACGGGGGAGCTTCCATCCCAATGAGATACTTTCTAGAAACCCGCACTTCCTTACGAGGGAGCTTTGATCTCATATTCAATATCCATTCGGTGCTAAGCATAATTCCCACGGGGTACTTATCATTTTATTACGTAAGTTTATTATTATGGAAGAATGCATCAACACTCAATTCAACATCATTCATAAGATAGCTCATAGGTTCAATAGGTGAGACTAGCCTTTGAACCTAAGAATCCCCACATTATGAGAAAACCTTTCACAACATGTCATCATCATTCATACGTGTATAATTGAGAATAGCCTTTCAATCAACACAACCTCATTATCATAATCATGGAAACTTCATTCATACTTCATTCATAAGTGTGTGTTTGAGAATAGCCTTTCAACAACACCACAATTACATCATAGTCATAATCACTTTATTCTCAAAGTATTCATAAAGCATGTACATAAACATCATGATCATACATAGTTTTCATAATTTTCCCTTCAAGGACCATAGATCACATTCAATCAACACACCTAGAATTACTACATTAGGAATGGATAATAACATGATTTTAGTAATAAATTCATAACATTCATAATTCTATAACATTCTACTTGCATCAATCCATACCCACACTTTGATATCCAATTTGGGAAAATAGGGGAATTCATGGATTCTTGAGGAATACAACTTAAAATCATATAAAATAATCAATATATCCATAAACAAACATAATTCAATCATTTAAAATGAATTTGAAAGGAATCCATGAGATTAAAGTCAAACCCTAACTTTTGGGTTTTCTAGCTTTGAAATTGGGGGTTTTGAAGGGGCTCCACGGGTGAAGGCTACCCATGGATAAAGATCTACCATAACTTATTGAAGAATTTCCACAAATTTTAGGAGAAAAACTTGATTCTTCAACCCTAGTTTCACCTTTCTTTTTCTTCTTCCTTGGAGTTCTAAAGAGAGTTTATTTAGGGAAAGTTGGTTATGGATTTGGGTATTGGGATTTTATGAGGTGAATGAGTTGGTTAATGACTTAAAATCACTTATATAGGTGAATTAAAACAATACAAAATGACCACATATCGTACTAACTAACTTACAGACCCCATCCATGACGCCCACCTACGGGGCGTGGACTGACCACGGACCATACTGGTGGGGCGTGGGTTGGGGTATGCATCCCCTAATCTTGGAGTTGACCCATGAAACTAAACCTACGGAGCGTGGACCACCCTACGGGGAGTAGGTCCCATCCGCGGGTCCACTATTTTGGGCAGTTTTGAGGGGAGTTCTAGGGTCCTCCTAAATGACCCTTAGTTGGTCCTTGGGGAGTCATACCTTGACGTTAAACCCCTAAAACCTTCATTCTAAGTATGAGAAGCAAATTTTACGACTGTAACACTTACGACGGGCTCTATTTAAGCCTACTAGTTTCTGGGGTGTTACACTCGGATGGTTGTGGTAAAAGTGGTTACTAAATGAGGGATTGTCCAATGCTTGCGGCTAAGGGTAGAGAGAGGAAACAAGCTCCTTCTAGTGGTGCAGGTTCCAATGCACTTAAGCAAAACTATTTCTATGCTCTTCAGACTACAGGTGAACAAGAGAGTTCTCCGCATGTGGTTACTGGTATGTTGAAAGTTTTTCAACTTGATACGTATGCTTTACTTGATACCGGTGCTACTTTGTCTCTTGTGATGCCATATGTGGCTATGAGGTTTGATGTGCTCCCCAATGTGTTGTTAGAACCTTTTTTCTGTCTCTACCCCTGTTGGTGATTCTATAGTGGCTAAGAGGGTCTATAGAAAGTGTCTCATTTTCTTGTCCCATTGAGTTACTCTTGTTTACTTGGTAGAGCTTTACATGTTAGTTTTTGATATTATCTTGGGTATGGATTGGCTGCACTTATGCTATGCTTCTATTAATTGTAGAACTCGTGTTGTCAAGTTTTAGTTCCCAAAATGAGTGTATCTTAGAGTTGAAGGGGGGAAATTCTATGACTAAGGGTCAGTTTGTTTCTTATCTTAAAGCTAGAAGGATGATTTCTTAGGGTTGCTTTTATCATCTAGTAAGGGTGAGGGATATAGATTTTGAAACCGCTTTTCTTGAGTCAGTGTCCGTTGTCAATGAGTTTCTGGAAGTGTTCCCAAATGAATTACTCGGTATTCCTCCCGAGCGGGAAATAGACTTCGGAATTGACCTTTTCCCAGTTACGCAATCTATCTCTATGCCACTTTACAATATGACTTCGGCAGAACTTAAGGAGTTGAAAGAAAAGTTAAAGGACTTGTTGGATAATAGTTTTATCCGACCGAGTATCTCTCCATGAGGTGCTCTAGTTTTGTTCGTAGGAAAGAGGGATGGTCATCTTCCTATGTGCATTGATTATAGACAGCTGAACAAGGTGACCATTTAGAACAAGTATCCTCTCCAAAGGATAGATGGTTTATTCAACCAACTTCAAGGGGCAAGTTATTTATCTAAGATTGATCTCCGATTGGGATATCACCAACTAATAGTGAAAGATGATGACATTCTGAAGATGGCTTTTCGAACTCGGTATGGTCATTATGAGTTTTTGGTAATGTCGTTCGGGTTGACTAATGCTCTGGTGGCGTTTATGGACTTGATGAATATGGTGTTTAGACAATACCTTGACATGTTTTTGATCATGTTCATTGATAGATATTTTGATCTACTCACGAAGTGAGGATGAGCATATTGATCATTTGAGGATTGTGTTGCGAATTCTTAAAGACCAACAACTTTTTACAAAGTTTAGCAAATGTAATTTTTTGTTAAGGTCCGTAGCTTTCCTTGGTCATATTGTTTCAAGAAAGGGTATCGAGGTGGATCTTAGAAAGACGGATGTGGTCAAGAGTTGGCCTAGACCTCTAACTCCCTCGAGTATTAGAAGTTTCTTAGGTTTGGCCGGTTACTATAAATGGTTTGTTGAAGGTTTCTCTTCAATTGCCTCTCCTTTAACGACTTTGACTCAAGAGAAGGCTAAGTTCATATGGTCGGAAGCATGTGAGGAGAGTTTTCAAGAGTTGAAAGATAAACCTACTTCCGCTACAGTGTTGACCTTACCGAAAAGAACAGATGGTTTTGTAGTTTATTGTGATACCTCGAGAATTGGACTAGGGTGTGTGCTTATGGAGAATGGTAAAGTTATTGCCTATGCTTCAAGAAAACTTAAAATCCATGAGAAGAATTATCCTACTCACGACATTGAGCTAGAGGTGGTCACTTTTGCCTTAAAGATTTTGAGATACTATTTGTACGGAGTACATGTAGATGTATTTACCGATCACAAGAGCTTGCAATATGTGTTTACTCAAAAAGATTTAAATCTTTGCCAAAAAAGGTAGCTTGAGTTATTGACAGATTATGATTTGAGTGTTCTTTATCACCCCGACAAGTCTAATGTGGTAGTGGATGCTCTTAGTCAGTTGTCCATAGGAAGTGTTGCGCATATTGAAGAAGAAAAGAAAGAGTTTGTTGGAGATGTGCATAGATTGGCTCGGTTAGGTGTTCAACTAGTGGACTCCACCAAAGGTGGTGTTATGTTTCACAATGGTTTCGAATCATATTTTGTGGCGTATGTGAAAGCCAAGCAAGGTCTTGATCCAATTTTGTTAGATACCAAGGTTGATTATGTATTCTAAATGTTGATGACTTTAGGGAACAAATTGTGACAGAAGCTCATAGTTCACGATATTCAATTCACCCGGGAGCCACCAAGATGTACTGTGATTTATTGGAAGTCTATTAGTGGAATGGGATGAAGAAGGATATTGCGGGATTTGTGGCTAAGAGTCCAAATTGACAACAAGTGAAGGTTGAGCATCATAAACAAGGAGGTTTGTCCCAAGATATTAGCATTCCTACTTGAAAGTGGGAAGGCTTGAATATGGACTTTATTGTTGGTTTGCCTCGCACCCGGCGAAAACATGATTCTATTTGGATGATAATAGATCGGATGACAAAATCGGCTTATTTCCTTCCCGTCTAGGTGTCCTATTTGGCCGAGGACTATTCCAAGTTGTACTTAAGAGAAATGGTAAGTCTACATGGAGTGCCTTTGTCCATTATTTCTAATTGTGGTTCCCAATTCACTTCTCAGTTTTGGAAGTCATTCCAAAAGGGGCTTGGCACTAAGGTTAAGCTTAGCACGACTTTTCATCCCCAAACTGATGGGCCAACGAGTGTACGATCCAAACTTTGGAAGATATGTTAAAGGATTATGTAATTGATTTTAAGGGTAATTGGGATGACCATTTTCCATTAATTGAGTTTGCCTATAACAACAGTTATCACTCAAGTATCAATATGGCTCCATTTGAGGCCTTGTATGGTAGGAGGTGTAGATCTCCCTTAGGATGGTTTGAGGTGGGTGAAGTTTCCCTAATAGGTCTAGAGCTGGTTCATGAGGCTATTGAGAAAGTTCGACTCATTAGAGAGAGGTTGAGAATGGCTCAAAGTCGATTAAAGTCTTATGCCTATATGAGGGGGATGGAGCTAGAATTTTGAGGTTAACGATTGGGTTTACTTGAAACTCTCACCCATGAATGGTGTAATGAGGTTTGGCAAGAAGGGGAAGTTTATTCCCCGATACGTAGGCCCATATTAGATTTTGAGGCGTGTAGGTAAGGTTGTCTATGAGTTAGCTTTACCAAATGAGCTGGCAACCATGCATCCCATTTTCGATGTCTCTATGCTTAAGAAGTGTGTTGGAGGTCCGACATTCATAGTTTCCCTAGAAGGGTTGGGAGTTGATGAGAATCTCTCATATAAGGAAGTTATGATTGATATTCTAGACCGACAAGTTAAGAGATTAAGAAACAAAGAAATAGCTTCCGTGAAGGTTTTGTGGGGGAATCATTTAGTTGAGGGTGCTACTTGGGAGGCCGAGGCTGAAATGAAGTCCCAATATCCTCATCTCTTTCCTTCTACTCGTATTCTTTCTTGAGGTAAAGAGTTCCTCTTGAGTTGTCCTTGTTTTGGGAGTCATGTGTTTTTATGTGATTTCCATAATTTCCTTATGATTATGCATGTTCATGAAAACTTGTGTTTTGAAAGAAAATGAGTTTATATGATCGATTTTTCTCATGTTGTTGTGCATTCAGTATGAGTTGCCTATAGACTTCATGAGATGAATTGACGAACATGCATTAGCTGTAATTTTTAGAGTCAATTGCATAGAGGCTCCATGATATTGTGTTGAGCATGCTTTTAGCTTGGAGAAGGTAGTTCCTCCTTGAACATGAGAAATGTAGAGATGTTTTGAGAATTCATGCATATTGGGTTGCTAAATGTAGTTCCTACTTCCTTATGTTGCATTTGAGTATGTTGAGTTTGGAGTTTATGTTTCCTCATTATATATGTGCATTGCATGCATAATGGGCTGACAGAGTTAGTTCACCCCTATTATGATGCTTTGAGAACGTCCTAGCTTGGAGTTGAAAGTTCCTCTTCGGTTGTATGCATTGCATTTTGTTTGGTTGTTATTTCCTCTCGTACTCTTTTAGAACTAATTTGAATCTCATTCAAGGACGAATGGTCCTAAGGGGGAGATATTGTAACACCCCGAATCCATAAGAGGGTACCATATAAGATTTTGGGACTGCAGGTGTCATCCACGAGGACCCAACCACCGGCCGTGGGTCGAGCCACGAGCCGAAGGTGGGTTTGTGGAGAGAGCCACCCAAAAGCTTTCCAGGACATGGACCATGGTGGGCCCTATAGATCGTAGGTGGGCCCACACCCCGTGGTCCAGGAGCCGTGGGTCAAGGGAAAAGTCTCTACCCAGAGCATGACTGTGCAGGACGGACCGTAGGTCCATCCATGGTCCGTCGGTAGGGCTTCCGTGGGTCACTGCTGGGCAGTTATTTTCAGGGGCAGTTGGGTCTTTTCCTAATTAAGTAGTTCCTATACTGTATCGTTTTGCCTACATTTAGAACCCCTATATAAAGTGTTTTACCCCTAAATTCTCCCCATTTATTTCATTCTTCCAAATTCCAAAAGGAAAACCAATTGCTCTCAAATATTGTCTCGCTAGAAACTTGAAAAATAAGAAGACGGATTCAAGCTAAGAGTCCAATTTCTCCATTGAAGGCTAGTATTTGGAGTTAAGGTATGCTAGTTTTCATCCCTGTACTCCTTTCACCCATAGAGTTCCTAAATATCTCTATTTCCAAAGGTAGAATTCCCCAATTGAGTTAGAGTTTTCATCTATTATCACGGGTTATATTTAATATTGATTTAAATGAGTTAATTATGATCTTTTATGCATGAATTGATGAATTTCAATGATTTTATGATGAAATCCCTTATGAACCCATGTGATCCCTATGTTTTCAAGTAATGAACCCTAAGTTGAGGGATTTGTTGATCTTCAAGGAAGATTTTTATGAAATTGATCATGTATTACTAGTTTTACATGAAGATTATGATGAAATCCATATCTAACCCATATTTTCTAAGAGTTGATGATTGAAATTGGGTTTTGACCTCAAGGAGGTAAATTATGGACTTATGCATTGCTTTATGAAATCTATGCAAATGTTTTAACGGTGCTTTCAGAGCCAAGTACTAATTATGATGATGTTTTGTTGTGAAAGGATATTTTCACTAAAACACATACTAGCATGATGTGAAAAGTTTTCTCACATAGAAAGGATTCTTATGTTGAAACGCTTTCTCACCTAATTTAATCAAAGACTAGGAGCTATCTTAATGAAACTAGCTTGAATCGCTATGCCAAGGGCACCCTTTCCTGAGTAATGAAGTCAAGCAAGAAATGACTATTTCCCACAAAGTAATAATGAACTAAGTTTACTCAAGGAGTATCAAGTAAGAGTTCAAAGATGTTAAAGAAGAATTTAGATTGCATTGACAATGATGTATGCCTTATGCTTTATAACTCTTTCATATGTTGTTTAACTTGGTCAATTGCATGTCATGAAATGAAATGTCCCTTTTTAGCATGTTTTTAAATATTTTATGCATGGCTATCATACTTCATACATTATTTTGTACTAACACATACTCTTGCTATATTTTCCCCAAATGTAGAGTCCGACACACAGGTTTCTGAGTCTCATGGCTAGTTGTTGAGTTCGTGATTTCCCGAGCTTTGGTGAGTCCTCATGCTTCGATGATGGAGTTATTGTTTTCGTTTATTTCATGTATTTCTTTTTTGAACATGATGTATGGGCGATGGCCAAATTTCATTCTATTGTATTAGATGGCTATGTTGAGACAAGAGTTTAGACTTCCACTTCTCGTTTTATAAAATGTTTTGGACTTGGACTATTATTTTACTCTGATTGTTCTATTTCTTATGTTATGAGAGCTAAGTTTCTTGTATGGAGTCCTTTGGGGTTCTATACCCATGTTACATCTAGGGGGTACCCCTGGGTCGTGACATAAAAAGGGCTAAGATCGGTAATGGAAATTTCTCTTATGCAAGGTCCGAAGGACAAGGTCGTCCTAGATTTCGACAAAGGTTTTCCAATCAAGATTCCTCCAATGCTCCTCCAAAGTACAACGAATATAGGGTGTGTAAACATAAGCCTCAAGGAGGTATGGTAGTGGATCTTAATTGTTTGGGTCTACTTGTACTAAGTGTGAAAGGAATAACAAGGGTAGGTGCCTAGCCAACATAGATGGTTGTTATGGTTGTGGTAAAATTGGTCACAAAATAAGGCATTGCCAAATGCTTACGGCTAAAGGAAGAGAGGGAAAGCAAGCTCCTCCTAGTGGTTCTGGTTCCAATGCTCCTAAGAAAATCCATTTCTATGCACTTCAGACTCGCGCGTAGCAAGAGATCTCTCCCGATGTGGTTACCGGTATGTTAAAAGTTTTTCAACTTGATGTATATGCTTTTCTCAATCCCGGTGCTACTTTGTCTTTTGTGACGCCATATGTGGCTATGACATTTGAAGTGCTCCCTAATGTGTTGTTAGAACCTTTTTATGTGTCTACTCTTTTTAGTGATTCTATTGTTGCTAAGAGGGTCTATAGAAAGTGTCCCATTTCCTTATCACATAGAGTTACTCTTATTGACTTGGTAGAGCTTGATATGCTAGATTTTGATGTTAACTTGGGTATGGATTGACTGCACTCATGTTATACTTCTATTGATTGTAGAACTCGTGTGGTCAAAATTAAGTTTCCAAATGAGCTTGTGCTAGAGTGGAAGGGGGCAAATTTTATGCTAATGGTCAGTTTGTCTCTTGTCTTAAAGTTAGAAATATGATTTCTAAGGGTTGCATTTACTATGTAGTTAAGGTTAGGGATATAGATTCCGAAACCCCTTCTCTTGAGTCGGTCCTCGTTGTAAATGAGTTTTCGGAAGTGTTTCCTGATGACTTACCTGGTATTCCTCCCGAGAGGGAAATAGAATTCGGTATTGACCTTCTCGCAAATACGCAACCTATTTCTATTCTTCCTTATCGTATGGCTCCGGCAAAACTTAAGGAGTTGAAATAACATTTGAAAGATGTTTTGGATAAAGGTATCATTCGACCGAGTATCTTTCCATGGGGTGCTCCAGTTTTGTTCATCAGAAAGAAAGATGGTTCCCTTCGTATGTGTATTGACTATCATCAATTGAACAAGGTGACTATCAAGAATAAGTATCCTCTTCCAAGGATAGATGATTTATTTGACCAACTTCAAGGGGCAAGCTATTTCTCTATGATTGATCTTCGATCGGGTTATCACCAATTGAGGGTCAGAGAAGATGATATTCCAAAGACGGCTTTCGAACTCGGTATGGTCATTATGAGTTTTTTGTAATGTTGTTTGGGTTGAATAATGCTCTGGCGGCATTTATGGATTTGATTAATAGGGTGTTTAGACAATACTTTGACATGTTTGTGATTGTGTTCATTGATGATATTTTGATCTACTCAAGGAGTGAGAATGATGATGTTGATCATTTGAGGATAGTGTTGCAAGTTCTAAGGACCAACAACTCTTTGCAAAGTTTAGCAAATGTGAATTTTGGTTAAGCTTTGTTGCTTTCCTTGGTCATATTATTTCAAGTAAGTGTATTGAGGTAGATCCTAACAAGACAGATGCGGCTAAGAGTTGGTCTAGGCCTCTAACTCCTTCGGATATTAGAAGTTCCTTGGGTTTAGCCGGTTACTATAGAAGGTTTGTTGAGGGCTTTTCTTCAATTGCCTCTCCTTTGACGACATTGACTCAAAAGAAGCCTAAGTTCATATGGTCCAAATTATGTGAAAACAATTTTCAAGAGTTGAAAGATAGACTTACTTCCGCTCAGGTGTTGACCTTACCAGAAGGTACGGATGGTTTTGTGGTTTATTGTGACGCTTCAAGAATTGGGTTAGAGTGTGCTTATGCAAAATGGGAAAGTGATTGCCTATGCCTCAAGGCAACTTAAAGTTCATGAAAAGAGTCATCCTACCCATGAACTTGAACAAGCGGTTGTTGTTTTTGCCTTAAAGATATAAATGCATTATTTGTATGGTTTGCATGTAGATGTGTTTACCAACCACAAGAGTTTGCAATAAGTGTTTAATATCTGAATCTTCATCAAAGAAGGTGGCTTGAGTTATTGAAAGATTATGACATGAGTGTTCTTTATCACCCGGTAAAGCTAATGTGGAAGCGGATGCTCTTAGTCAGTTATCGATGGGTAGTGTTACTCATGCTGAAGAAGAAAACAAAGAGTTGGTTCGACATGTTCATAGATTGGCTCGATTAGGTGTTCAATTTGTGGACTTCACAAATGGTGGTGTTATGGTTCACAATGGTTCCAAATCGTCTTTGTGGAGGATGTGACAGCCAAGCAAGGTCTTGATCCAATTTTGGTAGAATTGAAAGAAGCGGTGCCTAAGAAATCTATTGAGGATTTCTCCCAAGGGGGAGATGGTGTACTTAGATACCAATGTCGTTTTTGTGTTCCAAATGTGGATGACTTGAGGGAACATATATTGTTAAAAGCCCATAAATCACGATATTCTATTCACCCAGGAGCCACCAAGATGTACCTGATCTGCGGGAAGTCTATTGGTGGAATGGGATGAAGAAGGATATTGCGAGATTTGTGGCCAAGTCTCCAAATTGCCAACAAGTGAAGGTTGAGCATTAGAAACTGGGAGGGTTATCCCAAGACATTATCATTCCTACTTTGAAGTGGGAAGACTGGAATATGGACTTTATTATTGGTTTGCCTCGTACCCGGCGACAACATGACTTTATTTGGGTTATAGTAGATCAGATGACAAAATTGGCTTATTTCCTTCCCATTAAGGTTTCTTATTCTGCGGAGGACTATGCCAAGTTATACATGAGAGAAATGATAAGGTTGCATGGAGTGTTATTGTCCATTATTTCTGATTTTGGTACTCAATTCACTTCTCAGTTTTGGAAGTCATTCCAAAAAGGGTCTTGGCACTAAGATTAAGCTTAGCACGACCGTTCATCCCCAAATCGATGGGCAAGCGGAGCATACTATCTAAACTTTGGAAGATATTTTAAGATATTGTGTGATTGATTTTAAAGGTAATTGGGATGACCATTTTCCATTGATTGAGTTTGCCTATAATAATAGCTATCACTAGAGTATTGATATAGCTCCATTTGAGACCTTATATGGTAGGAGGTGTAGATCTCCCCTAGGTTGATTTGAGATGGGTAAAGTTTCCCTAATAGGTCCCGAATTGGTACATGAGACCATAGAGAAAGTTCAACTTATTAGAGAAAGGTTGAAAATGGCTCAAAGTTGGCGAAAGTCATATGCTGATGTGAGAAGAAGGGATCTTGAGTTTGAAATTCGTGATTGGGTTTACTTGAAAATCTCACCCATGAAGGGTGTAATGAGGTTTGGTAAGAAAGGTAAGCTTAGTCCCTCATATGTAGGCTCGTATTAGATTTTGAGGCGTGTTGGTAAGGTTGCTTACGAGCTAGATGTGCCAAATGAGTTGGCACGGTGCATCCGGTTTTCCATGTCTCTATGTTGAAGAAATGTGTTGGTGAGCCGACATCCATAGTTTCCTTAGAAGGGTTGGGAGTTGATGAAAGTCTTTCTTATGAGGAAGTTTCGGTTGAGATTTTGGACCGACAAGTTAAGAAGTTGAGAAACAAGGAAGTTGCTTCCATGAATGTTTTGTGGAGGAATCAGTTAGTTGAGCATGCTACTTGGGAGGCCGAGGCCGATATGATGTCCCGATATCCTCATATTTTTCCTTCTACTCCTACTCTAGCTTTAGGTAATGAGTTCCTCTTGGTTTGACCTTTGTTTTGGAATCATGTGTTTTTATGTGTTTTCATGATTTCCTTATGTTATGAATGTTCATGAAAACTTGTGTTTGGAAAGAAAATGAGTTTATATGTTTACTTTTCCTCATATTGTTGTGCATTGAGTATGAGTTCCCTATAGACTTCATGAGATGAATTGATGAACATGCATTAACTATGCTTTTTGAGAGTGAATTGCATATAGGCTCCATGAGATTTTGTTGAGTATGCTTTTAGCTTGGAGAAGGTAGTTCCTCCTTGAACATGAGAAATTTTGAAATTTCATGCATATTGGGTTGCTAGATGTAGTTCCTATTTCCTTGTGATGCATTGAGTGTGTTTAGCTTGGAGTTGATGTTTCCTCCTTGTATAAGTGAATTGCATGCATGATAGGCTGTTAAAATTAGTTTCACCCCTCTTATGATGCTTTGAGAACATCCTAGCTTGGAGTCGATAGTTCCTCCTTGGTTACATGCATTATATTGTTAGGTTGGGTTGTTAGTTCCTCTCCTAAGCTTTTAGAACCAGTGTGAATCTCATTCGAGGATGAATGGTCCCAAGGTGGGGATATTGTAACACCCCCTATCCGGAAAAGGGGAAATGAATCAGATTCTGGGAAGTTGCAGGTGTCAGCCACGGAGGCCAACCACGGCCCACGGGTAGAACCACGGACTGTAGTGTGGTCCGTGGATCGGCCACCTTGCCAAGATTTCAGAGGCTCAGGACCACGGCCTGACCTATGGACCGTAGGCCAGACCATGGTCTGTGGTTTGGGTCCGTCGTTCGAAGGCCCAGAAACCAATCCTAGATGACCAACAACAATTCACATGGATTGACCGTAGGTCAGACCACGGTCCATCGACTGGGGTCCGTCGGAGGTCAGCTGGCAGTTATTATTAGGGGAAGTTGGGTGTTTTCCTAATAAATTAGTTCCTATACTACATTGTTTTACCCTTCACTAAGACATCTATATAAGTATTTTCAACCCCCAAATTAGCCCATTCACTTCATTCTTCGATATTCACAAAAGAAGAACTCTCCAAAATATTCTCTCTAGAAACTTGAAGAAGAAGAAGGATTCAACCTAGGCTTTCAAGTCAAGGTCTCAATTCTTCCATTGAAGGCTATCATTTGGATTCAAGGTATGATAGTTTTCATCCATGGATTCCTTTCATCGATGGAGTTCCCAAATTCTCTATTTCCAAAGGGTACTCCCTAATTGAGTTAGGGTTTTCTTTAATTACCATGGGTTATTTTGATTATTGATTTAAATGATTGAATTATGATCTCTTATTAATGAATGGATGAAATATGATGATTTTATGATGATTTCCCCATGAACCCATGTAATCCCTATGTTTTCAAGTTATGAATCATATGATGTGGGATTTTTAATATAAGACAAATGTTTTATGAAATTAAGCATGCATTGTAAGATTTACATGTATTTATGATGAAATCCATATCTAACCCATGTCTTTTAAGCATTGATGATTGACAGTGGGTTTTGAACATCAAGAGGTAACTTATGGACTTATGCATTTTCTTATGAAATCTATGCAAATGTTTTAAGGGTGCTTTGAGAGTAAAGTACCAATGATGACATTGTTGTTGTGTTGGTGAAAGGACATTCTCATAAACACATAACTAGCATGATGTGAAAGGTTTTCTCACATAGAAAGGATTCTTAGGTTGAAAGGCTTTCTCACCTAAATAAATCAAAGAGTAAGAGCTATCTTAATGAACTAGCTTCGATTGGTTGTCCAAGGACACCTTTTCATGAATAATGAGGTCAAGTAAGAAATGACTATTTCGTGGAATTTATTCTTAGCACTGAGTGGATATTGATAATGGGATGGAAGCTCTCCCGTAGTAGAGGCCGGGTTTCTAGAAGCAGTCTCATGAGATGGAAGCTCTCCCATAGTAGAGGTCGAGTTTCTAGTAGCAATCTACTTATCCCTTAACTATGTTCCCCCATAGGTTAATTAGCTAGTGGATCCACTTAAGGTAGAAGTTCATGGTTCTACCTTGGCAAGTAGGACAACCCTTTTCGGTGTGGGAGACACCGGGGATCATGTTATAGCTCACATGGTCTCTATGTCGGTTAAGGCTGATTCTCCACATTAAGAATGAAATAAGGTTACTTAAAGAAGCATCTCACATGAGGTCAAATGTTTTAAAGATGAAGTTAGCTTGGATTGACCATGATTTTATGACTCTTTTATATCATGTTTAGCTTGGTCAATTCCATGTCATGAAATGAAATATCCCTTTTTGCAGGTTTTAAATGTTTTATGCATGGCTATCATACTTGGTAGTACTAACGCATACTCTTACCTACATTTTCCCCAAATGTAGGGTCCGATAGACAGGCTTTCGAGTGTCATGCCTAGTAGTTGAGTTCATGATTTTCTGAGATTTGGTGAGTCCTCATGCTTCAAGGATGGACTTTATTGTATTTAGTTTCTTTCTTGTATTTCTCTTTTGGACATGATGTATGGGCTAGGCCCAATTTCATTCTATTATATTAGATGGCTATGATGAGACAAGTGTTTTAGACTTCCGCTTTTCCTTTATAAAATGTTTTGGACTAGGACTATTGTTTTACTATTATTGTTCTATTTCTTATGTTATGAGAGCTAACTGTCTTGTATGGAGTCCTTCGGGGTTCTATACGCCATGTTACATCTAGGGGGTACCCCTGGGTCGTGACATTTTTAATTTAGTTTTCTATATATACACCTCAACATTTCATCCCTCAAGTCGAATTTCTTCTAAACTCTCATTCTGGAGATTTTTGTTGAATAAATTTTATTTCTTTACATCTTCATATACACGGCTTCTGAAGATCTTGAAATAAACACTTGTCGCGAAATAGTTCCTTATGTGCCTATAATTAGTAGTACTCAAATTTCGGTATGGTGTCTTCTAACAAAGTTTAATCTCTCAATATTTTTTATTTGTTACTTGAGATGCATGAATCATTTAAGTAATTTTTGGGTATGGTTTTTTATATTTGTTTTTTGGAAAATACAAACGTTCTTATTATAATTTATAAAAATTATTCACCAATTATTATGTTTTTGTTAATATTTATTTTACCTGATTGTTTCTTTATCATTGCTAATCGCTAAATCCTTTTAGTATGAACAATTTCAGAAAGGAAAAGAAATTATGAAATTTGTGAAAAGACTCTTTATTCCATTTCATTTATTTAAATAAGTAAAAATTAGAGAATTAATACGAAAGAGGGATTTTGTTTACCTTTTTTTCTTTATTATATTATTAAAAATGATATTTTTTTACAGCTTCTAAAAAACCAACTCTATAACACAAAATTTATATTAGCACCCACTCATAAATCAAGTCATCCAATAAAAGTAAGATTTCTACAACTTTATTCCTTACTTTTCTATTGTCTGGTTCTTTAATTTTTTTTAATGTTATTTTTAATTTCTATTTATACTAAAAAATTTAGCGGCATTTGATGAGTCCACGATTTGGACTCATTTAGGGCTTTATTTGAATAGATTTAGTGTCCTCAAATGCATATTTTGTACCAATAACTGATGTATATCCTTGAATTTCAGGTATTTGGATTGAGGAACAAAGCATGGACACTATTGAGCAAAATGGAACAAGGCAGCTGAAAGAATGAAGAAAAGAAGGTCTGAGGATCGCCTAACCCATTGGGTGAGTCGCCGAACGGCCTTGGCCTCGCCTAATGTTTCAGTATGCTAAGCCCTGAAGGAGAAAATAAAGTCAGCGATAGAAAGGAGCAGTCGGTGAGTCGCCGAACGGTTCTGCGATGCAGTGCCTTATCGTCCAAAGTTACAGAACTTGAAGATGTTGAAGGCCAAAGAAAAAAGGCGATGGATTTGACAAAAAAGGCGGATCGCCGAGTGGATCGGCGATCCAGACTTACTGCGCCGACTGGACCTTTGCAGTACACTTTTTGACAACTATAAATACTTGTTTAAATTTTTAGCTTAGCATCGGATTTCGTGTGGAATCATATTATTATTCAGGTTTTGAAGTTGAGAGCTTAGAACTAAATAGAGAAACAATATTTCGTTAGCTTTGAAGATTTCCATTTCTAAGAAATTGGAAGTGGGTGTTGAAGATTCTTCATCTTAGACCTTTGTAAAGACTATATCAATCCTACCTAGTTGATGGCAACACAACTCGGTAACAATTTTTACCTTTTTACTATGTCTAGCTAAAAACTCAATTCTTGGGGTGTGATTACGTGATTATGGGTTGATTTAACTACTGTGTATTGTTAATTGATAGTTTATTTTCTGTTTAAAAGTGATTTCGTTCAGTAATTGTGGTTGAATTTAATGGGTTGTAGTTGCAAATACAATCTTAACTTCATGTTTTTGGCTTGCTCAAGAGAGAGGTTTTAAAACCAAAATTACTAAATCGATGGTATGTGGGTATTGGGTTATCATGGGTTCAGCTCGAGAGAGTGAACCCTAAACCCTTTTCTACACATTCAACTCGAGCGAGTGAATGGACTAAAGCGAATGTTGTGCTTCATTGCTGCTTATTGGTGTTCGAGAGAAACCAATTTGATTCGGGGTAAATTGTTCGAGAGAAAGTGTACTCCCACTAAAATCTAGCTTATTCACTGATTTGCAGTTGTTTACTATTAATTGCAATTACCTGGTTGTTTATCTTAGCCCATAATCCTATCACATCCCAAGAATCACGTCTCCATATTCGTATTTTCGTGTTATTTACTATTTTAGTTGATAGTACAAACAAACCCCCTTTACATTTGACACTTGTGTCACCTATAATTTAAACCATGCTTTTATTCGTAAATATTTTTAGCTATGATTAACTTGAGCATATTTATGCTTTTCTATTGATTCTTGAGTATGAACCACTCCCTTGGGAATCGACCCAACTCACTAGTTGAGTTATATTACTATTGAACAATCGCTGATGCTTAGTATTGGATGAAGTATCTTTGATAGCGTTTTTATCTCATAAGCATTTAATACCACTTGATGTCGGTGACGTTTGACTTTTGTTCTCATATAGTTTTTTAAATATATATATATATAGGAAAAAGTTAACTTGTGTACTAGATTAGATATACCCTTTAACTTTGCGAGAAAGGGTCAAATATACCTCTCTATAGATTTTATTTTACTAGAAATTTAAGCATTTTTAATTTTTAGCTGCTTCAGCCAAAAAGGATATATCTGCTCATTTATGTAAAGGTAGGGATATACATAAGCCATTTTTTTAACGAGAGGCATAACAACTTTAATTCACAAAGTTGAAGGGTATATCTAGTCTTTTCACCTATATTTTACATATTTTTGAAGCCGAGAATATTAATTTGTAATCATATTAAAATTGTTCATTCCCTTGTTGATATATATCATGGAATCATTTTTATACTAATGCAAAAATAAAAGAATCAAATAGATAATCTAATAAACTACTATTTTTATATTTGTGAAGTTTTCTCAAATTGGCCCATTTATAAATTATTTAAATTAAAATTTAGATATTTAATGTTTATAATTGTTGATTTTCTCTTCAATTTTTTATAAAAAAAATATTTGATATGTTTCACATAGTGAGCCAACTATTTAGTATGATAGAACATTAGGCGGAAGTTTTTTCAAATACTAATTGGTTTGAATTTTCTAGCATTAAATATTGACTCAATTGAGGGAGGTTAATGTTTTTTCATGTTTATTTGATAAGAAGAAGAAATTCACAGAGTATATAGAATACTTTTCATATAAATATGGTCTCTTTTTGTTGATGATTTAGAATAATTTGTGTTTGAAGGTCTTATGGTTTTCGAAACATAATTGTCAAAGTGAGGTGGAAAATTCTAGTGTCTTTTATTACATATGAAAAAGGAAAATTATAAGTGTAAATAGAACTAAATATTGACACAACTGATTTTTTATCGCATTTCTACCACGCGATTCAATTCTCTTAGTTTCTTGTTAAGCAAAACTCTTTCTCCCTTACTTCATTTGATGTGAACTTGATTTCTTAGTTCTTTTATCTTAAAAAGATACGTTTTTTATATGTTTAAAAATAATTTAACTATAGAAGAAACTGGCTGGGAAGAAGAAAAGGCTAATTACTTCCAAAGTCATAGCAAATACATTTGTTGACTTCATTATTGTCCCTTCTAAGGGTGTAGAGAACCTTTAAACCATTAAACTAAAAAAGGTTAATATATTTGATTACTGAGATTTTCTTTTATGTAAAAGACACCAATATAGTTATACATTTCTATAATTGCTTCCTTTGCGTGGATATTTTATTATTGTAACTATAGTGAAATATTGTAATTTAAAACGTATAATATAACATAACATGAAAAATCAGTTCTAAAAAATATGGTTATTGTAACGACCCATTTGGCCGTTTTGAGTACTAGAACTTTTCATTTCATGAAATACTTTTCGATAGATTCTAAATGGATATTTTGGACTATTCGTAACTACAATTATGAATTTAGTGAGGTAGTTTTAATAATTAATTTAGTTTGTGATTGAAGAAGATAACATTAAAATTAGTAGTGAGCCTCTTTCACTATTTTTATAATTAGTCATATGTAATAATTAGGGTATAATTAATCTGTAAAAGAAAAGAGAGAATAGGGGGGTGACAATCAGAAGGCGTGGCAAATCCAACATGTACAATCTCGCCAGACCTTTGTTCTTGTGAAATTGGATAAAATGTAAGTATTAAAAACTAGTATTTTATGTTAGTTGGGAAGAAGAGGATTTTGAATTAATATTGGGGCGAGGGGTAAATTCCGTAAATGTCGGGGAAAACTTTAATGGCCATTAATTTAATAATGGTTGGATAATGAATAAGGAGATGGTTAGCAATCCTATGATATTATTAAGGTGTTAGTGGAATTGAGAAAGAAAGATGGAATTAGAAGTGCAATGTTATTGTTTCAAATTGTCTTACTGATGTGGTGTTCTGAAACTTAAGAGTAACGACTCTTATTGGTCCTTATGCCTAATTATGGTTGATTATTAGGTAGGTAATGCTTATAGTTTTAAACATTAGATAGATATTAGTTATGCCATTTGTTTTCGTAGTACACCATGGTTTACTAATCAACTACGTTTGACATTAATTATTTTATTTTGTTATCATATTATAAAATAAGTTTTGATATATTGAGATAGGTAATTAAATATTAGGTGCATTATATTATATGAATTCCATTAAAGTTATGCTAATTGGAAGAATTAAGGTTACCCTTAGGGTTTAACTTTTGGAAAATTGATTATAGAATTGGGTGAATTTTCGAGTCTAGGATAGACATATAGTAACAGGGGTGTCTATAGACTAGTTGACTTACAAATTATGCATACTTGATAGATTGGAAACGTTCGGAGGCATTGAGGAAAGGGAAAACATTGGAGAAGTGGCTTGCCTGACTTCAGTTCTTCGGTGGAGGTAGGTTATGATTTATTCTATGTGATAGATAGACTCTTAATAGTGATTGATAGTCATTGAGTGATATTGTGAGATTTTCTATGTACTTGGTTGTTGTGGTTTGGATAATATATGTTTTGTTCTGATTGGTTTGTAATCTCAAGACCGCGAAATCCATAATCTCGAACTTGTTTTATTAAGTGATGCCTTGAATACAGAAGGTTTAATGAAATAATGTTAAGGAAGTGGAAAGAGATGATAATGAATGACAAATGAATTAACGATATATTATTGGATCGGGTGTCACGTTCCGACACTATATTATTAGCTCGGGTGTTACGTTCCGACACGGTATTATTGAATCACGTGTCACGTTCCGACACGGTATTATTGGATCGGGTGTAACATTCCGACACGGTAACATTAAAAGAAAACATGTTGAATTAACTGAATGCACAATCTCAATGAACCCATTTCCCAAATGAGCGTGGTGTGGAGGTGTGAGTCCTGGTGTGTGTGCTTAATATTGTGTTTTTTTACGTACTGCTTCCGTTTTCACTTGTTCATGTTGTTTGTTGCTTATCATCTGCTAAGTGCTATAGTTGATTTTATATTATTACTTTATACATATTAGTTACTATTTTGAGTCGGCCGATGATATCCACTCAGTATATGTTGCCCTGTACTGAGCCCTTCTTTTGTTTTTCTTTGTTTCCCTTTTGTGGAGTGCATCGAGTGTACCAAATACTTCGACCTCCCCTCAGCTCTAGCCACTCTCCAGTACCTCAGGTTCCAAGCTGAGATATTCAGTCTAGCTCGTGTTGGATTCTCTCGGTCAAGGAACGATGTCCTAAGTTTTTGGACACAAACTACTTTATTCTTTTATTTTGGTGTATTTGATACTATTAGACTTAATATTTGTAGATTAGATGTCCTAATTGTAATGACTTTCAGGTTTTGGGAATGACATATAGTAAACATTAGTGAATTTGTGTTTCTTACCTTAATAAGAATGAACTTCCGCATTATAGTTTGTATTTCGTAACTTTAACAATTAATATATGTTGGGGTTTGAATTCCTTGGTACGCCCTCCTAGGAGGTTAAGTGTGCGTGTCACTCATTACTCGTTTTGGGTCATGACAGTTATTATAGTAAAATATTGTCAAAAGAGGATGTTTAGTAAATGGAGAGGCCTAATTATTTAAATATTTCATTATGGACCGAAATAATAGAATGAAGACGAGACAAGTGATCCCTGCGGAAAAATTGAAACAGTAATATATGTTCTTTTATAATTTGTTTCCTTTTATCTTAATAATATCCAATCTTACTACTTTCCTAAAATACACTCACATTTATCTATTTATTTATCTATCTATATTTATTGTTTAGAAGGAGTGTTGTAGATGCACCTTCGACATGTATGATATTTTCTTTATGTCATCCTTGGAAATGATAGTCGTTTCCAAGCATATGCTAATTTAGTTTCACTCATTTTCTCTTTCTGTAACGACTCGAGAGCACCCCCTAGTCGTTACCGGCGTATTCGACCTCTCGGAGGTCTTATACAAGCCCTTAGCATTCATCATTGCATTATCATAGAAAAATAGCGGAAAATTTAAAACTTTTCATAATATAACACAAGACTTAGAAAGTCACCTCATTTAAACCTTTAATACAAAATCGGAATACTACGTCTCTAAGTAGCCATCTTAAAACACGACTACAACACAAGAGGGACACATCCCTTACAATACAAAAGGAACTACTATCTAGTACAATGAACTTAAAGAAACTCTTAAACATAAAGGTCCTTGAATCTTTAAGGACAC
>JAJOOO010011073.1:0-20914 GCA_029582685.1 Solanum piurae
TGATCAAGCAATTTAGAATAAAATAAGAAAAAGTTAATGAGGAAAAATTGAATTTAAATTTAAATTCTTAAAATAAGTGGGATCCGCTAATTTAGGATAGAATAAGTATATGAATAATTTTATTTTTACTAATCTTTGACTATAATATTTAATAATCAAAGGGTAAGTTCTCATATGTGTCATGTATTTGCTGATTTGGTGTGAGTACATGATAGACATACTTTATTTTATAAAAATATTGTTACATTGTTAGAACCTTAAGCCTTTATTTTAAATTTTATTTGTTTATTTATGAGTAATAATTAATAATCTATTAATAATATCATTTTGAAATCAATTTTAGGTGTCTCTGTTGTTGAAATCTCAAATGATATTTGATCATGTAAATACTTTTCACACTATTAATATATAAAGTGTGAACAAGCAATTTTGGATAAAATGGGTATATATGAAACAAATATATATTTACTAAATCTTAAAAAAATTAGTGAAGAAAATTTAAATTTTCAAAATAAATGTGATCAAGTAATTTAGGACAAAACAAGTATATATATGGATACTTTTCTATTTACTAATTTTTTACCATAAAAGTTAATTAATCAATATTTTTTATCGTTTATTCCATTCTAGCGGCCCAGTCAATAACTACTTATTATGACATTTCATTTAAGATTATTATACAAAACTCTTGTAACATAACACAGTCAATTCAGCTAGACATAACATATTATTTTCTGTAATCCACGTTGTATAGGTTCACTCATCACACTAATATATAAACTCCTAAGCTTTCTCTTCCTCTCACTTATCAAATTTCAGTGTTTGAGAATCTAGCGAAACACTGAAGTAAAATCCCTCTCATTGATTTGGTTGAAATTCAACCCGGAGAATTCACTGGTGAGCTACGATTGAAGTCAACTACTCGACCAAGAACTCCATCACTTTGCTTAGTTCATTAAATACGCTAAGATTTCTCACATAGAATTTACCTTTGATAATCTCTTCTTTCTACTAAATGCATCATATGAATTTTCTCGTTTAAGAGTTTTAAATATCAAAAAAGGATGCAATTTTTTTTCTTTTATTTACTCATATTAGACAAGTAAATTTAGTGATGATTATGAACCTAGCATATCTACTTGTGAGAATTATTTATTTATTTGTTTATTTTTATTTAATCTTAAATATTTTTGTTGCTATGTTTGGCGTTATTTTCTATAATTTAGTTTTCAGGTTGAAATTGAGATTCTTTTTTTTTCTTTATCAGGTTCTCACAATCTGTTCTAATTCTTTTATTTTCATTTTTGCTTTGATTTTTGAAGTGACATATTTTAGCATTCATATAACTCGATAGTTACTATTCGGTGTTGGAGCACTACATCTGAAATACTTGAAAATGGTAAAGTTTTATTTGAATTGTTTCAACATTTAATTTTTTTGCACCAATAATTTTTTTGAATGTTGTAAGGCTATTGTAAAATTGACAACAAATCTTTCTTGCTTTGATTTACGTTTCTTTTTTCTATCTCTACTGTATGCTTTAATTTGATTTGCGTGCTTCTTTTTCTTTCTTTTTTCAATCACTAACATGTGCTTTGATCTGTGTTCTTTTTTCATCTACCTTGTGATATAAGATTAATGTTTTTATGTTGAGAAATTGTTATTGTTCAAGTCATATACAATAAATTGAGAGCTAGTTGTTCGAACCAAAAGTTTTTTTATTGGTATTCCGTTCTGCATAATGATTCTTGACATGGATATACTTTGGCTCCTCCTTAACTTGTAGAGGGTACCTTAATCAAACGAGAATCTAGAACTACTTAAAACAAAAAAATAGTTATTAAATACTAAATTTAGTGTGCTAAAAATTAATTGGTTCATGGCCCGTGCTTAGCATGGGCCCAATACAATCAGCGCAAGTTATTCACTTAAAATAGAAAAACTTACCTAAAAATTATCTTTTAAGACTTCGATGAGTAGAGATATATTTGTGGTTTCACATCATTATTCCACCAGTAAGGCTCACAAATACGTTAATATAAACAGCAATTGAACAAATATAATAATATTTGGTTTATGTATAAATTTTTTGATGTGACTCTTGAACATGTGGTCTTTGCACTTTCATTGATGTACTAAAAGCAGAAGCCCATTAAACCAGCAAAACTTGTGTGGGGGATGGAGAGCATGGCGTTGATAGGAGTTCCTAATCTTCTTTAACACGCCTACAACTCGATGTTCAATATATAAAAACTTGCCATGAAATAATATAAATACTTACAACAAATCATATGATTTTTCATAGGGATGGCAATGGGGCGGTGCGTGGTGGGGGCGGGTGGGTTAAGCTTAACCCACAAATTTTTTAATCCACCCCGCCCCGCCTCGCATAACAATTTTTTTTATTTTCAACCGTCCCACTCCGCCCCGCATAAACCCGTCCCGCATAACTTTTTTAATATTTTTTTTTCTAATTAAGTTTGATACTAAAAATAAAATTCATAAAAATAATTTCTTTTTTTCATTAAGTTGTATTACTTTAATAGGATGGTGACTTGAAAATTATTTTTTTAGAGGTCAATTGAAAACATGTAAGAAATTATATTATTTTTTATTGAACCATTTTCATTTACTATCTTGAATATTTTAGTAGATTTATAGAAATTATCTTAATAAATAATGCTCTATCACTCTTATAACATGTAAAAAATTAAAATTAAATTTAAACTCACATATCCCCGCATTCCGCCCCTCCCCGCATCCCACCCGCCCCGCCCCATTGCCATCCCTAATTTTTCATAAAACAAAAAAAGTCACATTATTGATGAGAAGGAAATAAATAGCAGTAGTCTGCTATCATATATATATCATTAACTTTAGCTTGATTATCATAAATGTTATAGAAAGATAAAACAGTGAACTAACACAAACTCGATTTACAAAATTCGAAAAAAATGATATTTTCAAAAAAAGGAAGAAGTTCAAACTTAAAACTTGAAAATATGTAAATGACTAAATGTTAAGAAAATGCTATCTACAACACACTCCACAACTTCAACCAATCTAAAATTTATCATCCATTTGTTTATTTGCTAGTTCTTTTCTCTTATCATTCATTTTTTTTTTTCTGTTTTGGAAAATTGTAAGATATATTATCTAAAGGAACTTCATTTTATCAATTTCTATAGTTATAAGAAGCCACTCATTGTTTTTTGATATGTATTCTGCAATATTAAAGTACATTTTCATACTCAGGAGTCGCACCGGTCGTTATGACTTTCAATCCACAGGCCAACAAAAAGAGTAGTACACTTTCATCAGTGAAAACTTTCAAAAGTCACTAACTAAATAATCAAGAGTATAGTAAAACTTCACTTGTGTAGAAGCTGGATTAAAGAAAACAGTAGCTGAAAGTAATAACAGTGTCATTCCTAAATTTCTCTAGCGTCTTTCCATAATCTTAAGAAAGGAAGCATTTCAAAGATCCTAAGACAATTTCTCATAGCTTTTTGTCTCTGCTGTCGCTACAATCTGCCAAACAAAACAACATAACCCAAAATAAAAAGTCATGTTCTTTCCTTCAATATCATCACAAAATCCAGATGCAAAGGCAAGTACCAAAAAATTCATCGTACCTGAAACCATTTAGATTGAAGCAGAGGAAACTATTCATTCATTAACTTAAGCTGAACTTAAGCTCAGCTTTCAATGGTTTCATTGTCGTTCTCCGAAAGAAAAATTGCTGACATGATTCAATCTGGTGGTTGAAAGGTACCTAGTGAAGATCCTATAAAGAATTAAATAAAGAAAATAAAACAAAGTTTAAATTCATATGCCAAAATTTCTCCAATAATCATAATCAGGATAAAACTGAAACTTTGAACTTAAAGACCATAAGATACATTTCAGTTAAAGAAGGAAGAAATGAAATTACAGCAATATCCAATAATTCGGAAATTTTTGATCGCTCTTGAAATTTGAATTTGGGAAAGATAATTGAGCTGTAAAAACATTCAACATTATTATAGATAACTGATGATTTAATTCAACTCCCAGTAGATTTCACACACAAAGAACTGAAATAATCTTTGCAACTCCTTCAAACACGACTTCTTAGATCCAGTTCAACTGGAATGATCGTTGCAACTCTAAAATAAATTTCAAATCAGCCTCAACAATCAAAGATGATTTCAGTTCTTAAATCAGAAAATAACTCAAAATTTGATCAACGTTTCAAAAATCCAACTACTGAAAAATAGCTCAAAAGAAGTTCCAATTATCTTCAATGCAGAATCATTCTAAAGTTCACCACAAGCACCCAAATAAGTGTGAAGCTTAATAAAAGGAACAAAAAATCAATTGTCTATGCAAAAGAACTTGCCTTACACCAAAGTTTACTTCTAGGATTCTACATACATAAGTTCCATGAGGATGTCCTCAAATATTTAATATCAAAACATTCAATTGTCACTACACTGTTCAGTGTAAACAATCTTTATGGCAGGGGTGAAAACTATATGATTCGAAGAGCGTTCAAATAATGTTCGCCTAACACAAAAATGCCAGCGTCTTACCAATTTAACAAGCCTAACAAGTCTATAGGGAGGTCATTTAAATACTAACATTTCATAATGCAAAAGAAAAATTCTTCAACAATCTAGCAAAGATGAACTTTCAAACCCATAAAGATGTAAATATCTACCAAAAATTATTGAACCCATGAGGTTAAAGAAAAATTCATTTGAGATAACTTATAGAAAGCGACAGATCGCTTTTCCTTTAAAGTGACAAAAAACTTTCATAACCAGCATAACAATCCACCTAGCTATTATTAATTGATCACCATCACTTCAAAATTCTTTTGTATCCTGCATCGAGTTGTTCCTATCAGTAAGCACACAACATGGTAGATTATCATCTCAAATATTAAATTTGTCAGGACATAATATATAGGACCGTAAGTTAGCACCAAATAAGATGAGTCGTTATTGCTTTTATAAGCCATCTGAATCAAAGTTTCAAGCTGATTAATACTTGATATTAAAGTAAGGAACCTCTTGGAAAGTACACAGAGGATCTCCTCTAGGGTTGATCAGGACGACATAAACATGCTCGCTAAGGGTCAAATAGATTTAGAGTTAACTGAGATGAGGAGTATGACACCTCAAGAGGCAGCAATAGCTATTGCAGAAGCAGAAGTAGCCACAGCAGAAGCTGCACAAGCCTTTGCAGAAGTTTCAATGAAGGCACTACAAGGGAGAAGCACTCCGAAGATGGTAAGATATTTTTACAACATCATACCAATTCCTTTTTCCTTTCTTTCTTTTCCTCGCAATTGAGATAATTTCTCCTTTATCTTCCTACATTTTTAGGCAATGTTTAGGATTCAAGACCCCTCAATGAACTTCTATTACCTTTTCGTATTTGTGGTATCCCTTAAGCTTTGCTTAGATGATATTTCTCTAAGTTTTGATGGATGTTGTTACTGAATTCTCTCTATTAAAACATTTAGTTTGATCCATTTATGGTCTAATTAAGTCATTAACTGAAGAGTTGGAATGACTTAATCACATATCAGTTCATGGTTCAAAGTTCTCCCATTTCATAAACAAACTCACAAGCATCTTTATTTGTATGTTTCTGTCATTCCTCTTCAATGCTTGTTCTTGTGACAGTAAATTTGATATAATGAGGTCTTTTTGGTTGATTACGAAGTAAGTATTACCTATTTAGTGGCAAGTCTTTTACATCGTTAGTTTGCAGTAGCTTGAGTTGGCTATGTCGAATGATCAGAAAATTATTTCCGATCAGCCAACTACTCATCATCCAACTTCTCATCATCCAACTTCACAAGTGTTTTGCTGCTCATATTTACAATAAATGAAATACTCAATATGCATTGCACAATTCTCATCAGAATTACAAGAAAAAATATATGGATTCACAGTATTGAGATTGAAAAAAGATATGTGAGTCCCTTAATGAATTAGATATAACGATCAGTAGGAAAATAGTACAATACACTTCCATGTTTAGCATGATATCTTCAAGTATAAGGCACCATAGTCCCTAAACAACTTGTGCATTTAATGATTGATAAGCAAAGTTAACAATTAACTCTAGCATACCAAAATATAAATGTGAAGCTAATGAGAAACACATTGAGGTTAATACCAACGGCCAAAAATAATTTATCAACGCACCCCTTATTTGTGTTAGGCAGTGCAAATTTTCAAAAATAGAGATATGTACACTTTAAGTTAAATAGCTAATCCAACATATTATCAGTTTCTGCTAGCTTCTTGTTTATTTATCTCCATTATACTTCAATAGAATTAAATTTTAGCTCGTGTAATTTAGGCCGCATGTAATAGAAAATATAAGTGAACCAAAGAAGTTTTAAAGTCCCTTTAAAGCTGAATAGAATACTAATTGTTACAACAAATGCTCTGTAAAAGAATAAGTTGCACCACACATAATTTGATCATGGATAGAGTCGGATATGTGGAAGTATAATGCTTTGCTAAGGAAAAAAAAAAACAATCTCTTACAATCAAATTAGAGAAGATAAAGTATAGTTAAGGAGTGATATTTGTTTTTCAATATTGAGATCGTATACCAGGAAATTATGAACTTACTCTATAAGAAATGTATAAATTGGGTAGATTTTTTTAAATTGAAGTTCTTATGCTCCATTTTCTCACCTGAGAAATTAATAAATTGAAAAAACACCCACATCAACAACACAACGAAATGAACACTAAATTTCAATAATCAATTATTTTTAAAAAAATCATAAATTTAGAAAAAGGTCAGGAGAAGGAGAAAAGAGGAGAAAGAACATCTGATTAACTGTAAATACAGTGCATGCAACATTACTACAAAAAAATTGAATGAAAAATTAAATCAATAAAAACAATTAACAAAATAAGACCTAAAATAAAACAAATTAGAGATGCAAATGCCCATTAGATATCACTGAGATTTTCTGGGCAGTGAAAAAAACCTAACCATCAACAATTGAAAGAAGAAGGTACAATAAAGCTAGCTAAGAAACAAAAAAACATGAAAGAAAATAAAAGAAGAAAAAAAAGGGAATGGAAGAGGCAGTGGGTACAGAGATGACTAAAGTCTCACCGAGCATGCAAGGCCTTCCTTGAAGGTGAACAATTACTGAGCAACTTTTTCTGAAAAGTTGGGATACAGAAGATGAACAAAAATCAATATGTGTGGTCGGTTTAAAAACGAACACGTAATAACAAATGGGCCCAATATAATGTACCATTCACTGAACTATTAGTACAATAACTGATAGCAGTGTTCGTCCAGCCCAACTGTCACTTATTAATAAGGGTAATGTGTTTATTGATTTCCCCTTGTCCTCTTGATCAATAGAGATTGAGCCAACTCTTCCAAGCTAGGGTTTTTCATTTACAATTGCAGTAGAAATCCTTTTCACAATAACATGAAGTATTTGTGCCTTTATATGCCTTCTTCGTAAAAAGATTTTTGATGAAACTTGAATAGCCTTAATAATTTCTTTTTCATTTTTTCACAAGTTTTTATATGATCTTTCCAAAAAAAGTTTCCTGAGGAACTTAATGATGTTGTTGCTCTTGTGCCAAAATCTTCAGACACCGACGAAGATAGCATAAATGCTACATCTCTAGGACATGAAATTGGAAACGTCATTTCTATGGGGGGAAATTCTGCAAAGGGAGAAATCCCCATCAATCCTATAGACAACACAATCAACAATGTGAATGACGATAAGGATATTGGTGTTGCCTCTAGGATCCCAACGCCTTATGCCATGGGTGATTTCTTCATTGGCAAGCCGCGACGGGGTACTAGAAGTGTAATTCCACCTAAAAGGTTGGTTTATTACTTTTGGGAAGGAAGAAAGTCACGCGAGCAAGGTTAGATTTAGTAATGGAATTGGTATAGAAGTGTGAAAACGTGGGTAGGAAGCGATTTAATTATGATTTTGAATATTCTCGTCTCCTTTTATACTTTTAGCTCAGTTTTCAAGTGTATTTTCATGTATTGTTGTTCCCTGTAATTGCCTATGTTGTTTCCTATTGTATTCAGTAAAACATAGTTTACTAATATATATTTGTGTTTGTATTGTGAAATTGCGAGTTGTTGTAGTAACCCATTTTGCCGCCCCCATTACTATTGTATTCTAACAAACTCATTTCTTGATCTTGTATTCAAGACCTTACAAAGTTGCGTTCATTATCACTCATTCTTTTTAATTTTCTCTTATCATATTTAAGCCTTTCCAAATTCAAGAAGTACAAAAAAACAAGTCTTTATTTATGCAGAATTAGTGTTGTTTTTTTATTGAGTAACTTTTTGTAAATCTTTTCCAAGAATATCACTCAGAGGGAATAGTGCTCACTAGTTGTGATGTTTATAGTTACGAATTCATGGTGATTTTTTTTATAAAGTTGTTTGTACTTCACAGTGCTGCATTTACTTGTTTAGTAACTACCATGTCTCTGCTCAATGAGAGTTTCAAACTTGGTCTTTTTGTCAAGCCCCGAGATACCCCCTAGACGCGGACACGGGACCTAGGATTACAAGTGACCCCAAGCTAACCCTGCTGGCATGACATGAGTATACTAAAAATAATTATAACTGATGCGGAAGCTTAATATCATGAAAATAAAAGTGATGGGGAATACCCATTCTAAAACTGAATATATCAAATTTGAGAGTTAATTACAAGAGAAATATCAACTGAAATACTAAGTTGAATCTAACTATGTCTGATCATGGTCTCTAACTGACTAGAAGTACTGGGACATACCCTAGATAAATCTAGCAAAACTGAAACTAAAAGACTGAAATATTGAAGTAAATAACATAATTGTCGTCCTCGAAGAATAAGTACTCACCACTGATGCTGTTGAGATAGAGATCGGGAACCGATCTATGCGTGATCTGGAAGCTGAGAACCTTAACCTACATCACGAGAAGATGTAGCGCAGAGTATGCGTCAGTACTTGAGAGGTACTGATCATGCCTGATAGAGTAAAGATGAAATAACATATAATTGAACAAGCAATAAAGCAAGGATATAAACTGAACATGATATAGATACCGAGTGTTGAACTAACTGAATACAAAGACCACTTTTATAACATGCTGATACTTAAAACTGACTGTACTTAAATGTAGTCAATGCAATAGAGTCTGACTGAACGGTGGGAGCTACTAATAATCGACATGAAACCACATGAGCTGAATGTGGAGTCTGATGTATATGCTCCATCGAGAGAACCCAATACACCCGATCAAAGGTGTAGAGGCATGCTGGCGTGATCACTTAAATAATGCCCACAAAGCGCACTTACAACCTACGTGGCTCGTAGTTCTGGGACTATATGGGTGATTGACTCTAGTTCAACTTGGTATTATGCTACTGGCAATAGATTAAATGATTAACACATGAACAGTGAATTTCTCTAATATACTAGATAGCTCAAAACTGACATGCAAACTAAGAATGCAACAATTATGACAGATAATGTGACATTCATAAACTGAAGCATGTGTCTATCTGTAATAATTGAATAATCTGACCTAGCATGCATAATTCATGAACTAACGAATATATACAACTTAGGTTCTGAATATCACATGAGAAACTAAGTAATAACATGATAATCTGATTCAGAACTTTAAATTAACTAGTTCATGATAATCTGATGAGGTTCTAGAAACCCTAGACCTAGTTAATAATAGGGAATCAAGAATTTGACTGCATTCTAGGGACCTAATGGGCGAAAGGAACCCACTAGTGAAATCTACATACCTGGTGATGAATTCCACATAGAAATCCTTCAATTTCAGGGTTGGAACTGGAGGAAACTTGTTGCGTTCTTGAACTAGGGTTCTTGACTTCTTTCTCCTCTTAGCTTTCTAACTTTCTAAGTTTTGGTGAATGATTTGACTTAGGCAAGTTCTAGTTATATTTCTACGCTAAAACTAACAAAAACCACGTAGTTTAGGGTTAAAACGACGTATTTTAGGGGTCCAATGAAAAAGGAAAAGACCAAAAACCCCCCAACTTAACTACTATCGGAGTGACCGACAGACCGTTCATGGACTGACGGTCCGTACTGGTGAGCCGTCAGTCGCGGCTGGAGCTAGGTTACTGGGGGCCTGATCCACGAACCGTGGCCTGTCCTATGGACCGTAGGTCTGGCCGTGCATCAGTACTTAGCCATTTTTCCTGGGGCTTCTGGGAGGAGGGTCGCATGTGCGAACCACGAACCTGCAGGACGAACCGTGGGTCCCCCTACGGTCCGTGGATGGTGCCCGTGGGTGCCACATGTAACACTTGAAAACTGCAATATTGCCTGTTCTAGTATAAGGGGTGTTACATTATCTCCCATTGGGAACATTCATCCTCGAATGAAGAGTAAACTAGCTGAAATGGAGGGAAAGAGTTACAACCCTACCCCTAAATACTGAAGACTAATTTCTGACTGAACTGGGTTCCAAGAACATGCAAATATGCTGAAAATGTAAGTACAAACTGAAGGAACATGATACTAAGACTGAATTTACGCATGAATGACTGAAAAATTGATGAGGAACTATTACCTCAAGCTGGAATGTAATCGGAAGGTAAGAGGTGAGGATACTTGGCCTTCATGGCTGCTTCTGCTTTCCAAGTAGCTCCCTCTACGAACTGACTCCTCCACAAAACCTTAACTGAAGTGACTTCTTTGTTCCTCAACATTCGAACCTGACGATCAAGAATTTCAACTGGTACCTCTTCATACGTGAGACTATCCTTCACAACCACACTTTCTAAAGGCACAATAGATGCTGGATCACCCACACACTTCTTCAACAATGAAATGTGAAAAACTGGATGCACTGCTGCTAGTTCTGTTGGCAATTCTAACTCATAAGAAACTTTACCCCCCCTTTTCAAGATCTTATAAGGGCCTACATATCTAGGACTGAGCTTTCCTTTCTTGCCGAACCTCATTACTCCTTTCATAGGCGACACTTTCAGGAAAACCCAATCATCAACTTGGAACTCTAGTTCCCTTCTCCTTACATCTGCATAAGATTTCTGGCGACTCTGGGCTGTCTTTAGTCTATCTCTAATGAGTTTCACTTTCTTCATCGCATCATGAACTGAATCTGTCCCTATGAAGGATGCTTTACCTACTTCAAACCAGGCAACTGGAGATCTACACTTACGCCCATACAATGCCTCATAAGGGGCCATCTGAATACTGGAATAGTAACTATTATTATAGGCGAACTCTATTAGAGGAAGGTGATCATACCAACAACCCTTGAAAACGATCACACAAGCTCTCAACCTGTCCCCTAAGGTCTGAATGGTAAGCTCTACCTTATCATCCGTTTGCGGATGAAATGTTGTGCTAAGGTTAACTTGAGTAGCAAGACCTTTCTAAAATGACTTCCAGAAATGAGAGGTAAACTGATGACCTCTATCTGAGATGATAGACAAAGGAACCCCATGCAACCTAACTATCTCATTAATGTAAAGCTTGTCATAGTCCTCCACCGAATCTTTAGTCTTCACCGCCAAAAAGCGTGAAGATTTAGTAACTCTATCAACTATCACCCAAATAGAGTCATGATGTGTAACGACCGGGTTCCGTCGTTATAGAAATGCCAACAGGGGGAAATTTGGGGCCGAAAAAACTTTTTCATAGTATTTGTATTTTTCCAACCTTGTCCAGATTTGGATGAATTGGAGTCCTTGAGGTGTGGAGAAATGTGGTAACAACCGAGTGAGTTGTTTTTGATTATTATTGCATTAGTAGTTAGATAACTTGTTAATGAAACCGTACGAGTTTATGAAATTGAATTCGGGCGAGTAGATCTCCCGGAATTGATCTTAGCGTAAAGGGTATTTTCTGATCGTCGTGGGTTAGAGTTGTGTTGTGAAATGGGATTTTGGAATTCCTTCAATTGACTCTCTGGATTCGTTTGTGCCGCTTTGGTTGGAGTTTGGCCGCTCTGGCGGGGCCACTACAGCGAGATACGGGGCGCTGTGGCGGGTACGACAAGACTTAAAATCGTAGGTGAAAGATGAATAGCTCACTGGTTCAAGAATGCCGCCCTGGTGGGAAGTTGGGTCGCTCTGGCGCTGTCGCTATAGCGGGGTGAGGGCCGTTGTGGCAGGCCAGACGTGACTTAATGTCGTTAATAAACCCCTAAACGACCTTATTTTGCACTTTTTGACTTTTAGAGCTAAGGAACGACCCCCAGGCGACTCATACTTGGTTGTCACAATTCTTGAGGCTATAGGTAAGCTTTTCACTCTCCGCATCTATTTCTCGATCCATAGAACATAATAGAATGGGTGAATATTGATTGGGGAGGGTTTTGTTATAGATTCTATGGTGGAAACAACCCTAAAATGGGTAATTGGGATCATGGATTTGATCTAGGGTTCATAGAATTGTTAGTAATTTGGGTAATTAGCGATTGTTTTTGTTGATTCCCGTGTTATTGTGATTGTTTGTAGACCAAGAACAAGCGGAACGAATTCGGAAAGGGAACGATCAAGTTTCTTTGGGCTTCAAGCTTGTTTTTAGGTAGGTGATGGTTGTGATTCTATGATTGTGTGACGTATGCTTGTTCTTGCTTCATTACGATACTTGTATATGTATGAATGTTGCAATGTTGATCACACTTGTTGTAAAGAGATAGATGAAATATCATTGCCATGAAATCATGACTTAAATTTATTATCTTGATGATGTACTTGTGTTTGTGATTGTGTTGTGTGAATGTGATAGGTTACCACGTTTCGGCATAACTAATTTGGATCGGATTGCTAGGTTCTGCCATAATTATGGGATCGGTTGCCACGTTCCGGCATAAATATGGGATCGGTTGCCACATTTCAGCATGCTAACTGTTTGAGTTTGGGTTCTTTGAGAGGACCAATGATGTGCTATAAAATGTGAAGTTATTGGTTATTCATCAATGTTGATGATGTTGTATATGTTGATATATATGCATGTGATTACAATGTTGTTTGACTTGTTTATGTTGTACTAGTGGGATAGCCATGTGATCCTACCAGTACACTGTGGTTGTGTAGTGATACTGCACTTGCTCTTATTTTTGTTGAGTACAGGGCATCTTCACGCGACTATTGACAGACCTCACTTAGAAGATCAGTGATTGTCGCTTCAAATTCAAGGGTGAGCCAATTCTTCCGGGCAGCCATGGGATTCTCTTTCGTCTATGTCCATCATTTACGGGCTTAGATATTTGTTCTAGTTATTTGATTAGTTCATTAGTTGGGGATGTATTCCTTCTTGTTTAGACTTCTATCATTTGCTTAGATGTTTTGGTACATTGACTTTCAGGTTCTAGGTTGGTTCTTCCGTATTTGTTTAGTATAGTTCTTCAGATTTCTTGTTGAAGTTTATGAGAATTTCATTAATTAGTTAATTAATCTATTTTTCGTAGTTTAAATGCCTTAGTTTTTGGTTTAGTTGCTTGTTTGAGTTGTAGTAATGGTTCTCCCACCAGAGGGTTAGTGTGGGAGGCAATCACGACGGTCTGGGTCGTGACAAAATTGGTATTAGAGCCTAGGTTCGTTGATCTTGATGTACCAAAATGAGTCTAATAGAGTCTCGCGGAACGGTACAGGGACGCCTTTACTTTTCTTCGAGAGTCTATAGGACTTTAGGAAATCTCTATTTTTGTTTTGTCTTCTTTCGTTCTATGACTTGATTCCAATTGGTATCTGGCGATTCAAATTGGTATCTAATCACTGTCACTCTTCTGTTCGCAGATGGTTAATACTAGGTATAACGGTGTTTGGCCCGTAGCTCCTATCAATGCTCCAGCTGAGGAATCTATAGTGAGAGGTCGCGGTCGAGGCAGAGGTAGAGGAATAGCTAGGGGTAGAGGCCATGGGAGAGTAGCGCCTGCTGTAAATGAGGTGCCGATTGATAATGTTCATATGAATGAGAACCCTCCTGCGCATAATGAGGAGATAGAAGAGGATATTGAGGTTGAAGGTGTTGAGGAAAATGGACAAGAGGAAGAGGTGCCAGCAAAGACTGCGGTTGTTCCACCCATCGATCCTGTGTTTGCTCAGCCGATTATGGCGTTCTTGAAAGGGTTGGCTAGTCCTGGAGCGCTTCCATTTTCTCAAGCAACTCAAGCTCCCGCTAATCCTCCTGTGGCTAGCACTGCACCCAAGACGGGTGGAAATGTAGGTACTGATGCTTTCTTCCATCCTTTGTAGGGTTCTGTTATGACTGGGAACGAGCATGATATGTTGACTAAGTTTTTGAAGCTTAGCCTCTGGTATTTCTTAGTTCTGAGATTGAAGATGCTTATGAGTTTATCTTAGACTATTATGAGAGGCTGCATAAATTGGGTATTGTTCACCAACATGGGGTTGAGTTCGTGTCTTTCCAACTTCAAGGTGTGGCCAAGCAGTGGTGGAGAGCTTATATGGAGTGCAAATCTTTTACTTTACCTCTACTTACTTGGACACAATTTCATCCACTGTTTCTACAGAAGTATATGCCGAGAACTTTGAGGGATCGCAAGAAGGATGAATTTATGGCTTTAGAGCAAGGTGGTATGTTTGTGGCTACTTATAAGGCCAAGTTCCATGTTTTATCTAGATATGCTACGCAGTTGGTTACTACTGAGAAGGAGAGGATTCAGTTATTTATTAGAGGTTTGAATTCTGAGTTGCAAGTATTATCTGTTCATATGACTTCTGCATGGATGAGTTTTAATGAGGTGACATACTATGTTAAGAAAGTGGAGGGGGTGAGGAGAGACAGTCAAGCTAAGGCTTGGGCAAAAATGGCAAAGAATTCCGGTAACTTTCAAGGCTCTTACTCTAAGGGGTCTGGAAGGCCAACACTTGCAGCAAAGACAATTAAGTCTGCTATGCCCGCATCTATAGATAACTACTCGGGAACTCCATCTCATAATTTTCAGGATAGTTATAGTGTCGTGCCTTCGACGGGAAGCAGACCACCTTTTGATCATACTTGCTACAACTGTGGTGAACCTCGGCATATGAGGAGAGATTGTCCCCACCCACATGCATTAGATTCAGCGCAACAACAACAGTCTAGAGCAGTGGTACCCACAAGGAATGATAATAATGGTAGAGGACGTCCACAAGGTGGGCGAGGAGGTAATCAACAAGGCCGTGGAGGTAGATGAAATGGTAATGTTAACGGAGGTAGGGGTAACGCACAACCAGGCAGGAAAGTAGCTCAACAAGATGATAGGGCTCAATGTTATGCTTTTCTGGGCAAGAATGACGTGGAGGCGTCCGACGCGTTGATCACATGTACTATTCTTTTCTGTGACCGGATGGTTAATGTGTTGTTTGATCAGGGTTCTACTTATTCATATGTATCTGTGAGATTTGCCTCTAATTTTTGAGATGATTTGTGATATTCTTGATGCCCCTATTCGTGTTTCTACCCCAGTTGGAGAGTCAGTCATAGTTACCCATGTCTATCGTGCTTGTCCTAATGTGTTTATGGGTTTTCAGACTTGGGTTGATTTGGTGATTTTGGATATGATTGATTTTGACATAATCTTAGGCATGACTTGCTTGTCCCCCTATTATGTTGTGCTTAATTGTAATACTAAGTCTATAACTCTAGAAATTCCAGGAAGGGAGAAATTAGAGTGGGAACGGGTGTACAAGCCTATTCAAGCTAAGATTATATGCTCCATTCGGGCTAGTAAAATAGTATAGCAGGGTTTTTTGGCTTATTTGGCTCATGTTAGGGATGTTGAGATTGAGGCTCCATCCATTGAGTCTATTCCTGTGGTGTCTGAATTTAGTGAAGTGTTTCCTAATGACTTGCCTGATATGCATCCGGATAGATATATAGATTTTTGCATTGACTTAGAGCCTGGTACCCGTCCCATTTCTATCCCTCCATATTGCATTCCGACAGAATTAAGAGATATTAAGGCTCAAATCCAAGAGCTCCTTGATAAGGGATTTATTCGCCCTAGTGCTTACTCATGGGGTGCTCTAGTTTTGTTTGTTATGAAGAAGGATGGTAGTATGAGTATATGTATAGATTACCGGCAATTAAATATAGTCACTATTCAAAATAGGTACCCCTTGCCTAGAATAGATGATCTCTTTGACCAATTGCAAGGTGCAACGGTTTTAAGATCCAGTTACCATCAATTGAAAATTAGGCCTGAGGATGTGCCCAAGACAACATTTAGAACTCGTTATGGGCACTATGAGTTTTTGGTTATGTCTTTTGGCTTGACCAATGCGCCTGCAACTTTCATGAGTTTGATGAATGGGGTGTTTAAGCCATTTCTTGATTCCTTTGTGATAGTCTTTATTGATGATATTTTGGTTTATTCAAAAATTGAAGAAGAGCATGCCAACCATCTTCGTATTGTTTTGGGTGTTCTTGGGCACCAAAAGTTATATGCTAAATTTTCTAAGTGTGAATTTTGGTTGAAATCAGTTGCATTTTTCGGGCATGTAGTATCAAAAAAAGGTGTAATGGTAGATTCTCAAGAGATTAAAGAGGTTAGGAATTTGGTTATGCCTATGTGACAGAGGTTAGGAGTTTTGTGGGACTCGCTAGCTATTATCGTCGATTTGTTAAGAATTTTGCTTCAATTGCTACTTATTTGACCAATTTGACCAAAAAGGAGATACCATTTGAATGGACTAAAAATGTGAGGAGAGCTTTCAAAAGCTCAAGACTCTTTTGACCACCGCACCTATCCTAGCATTATCGATGAAAGGTAATAATTTTATAGTTTATTGTGATGCTTCTCATTCTGTATTGGGCGTTGTGTTAATGCAAGATAAGAATGTTATAGCCTATGCGTCACGCCAATTGAAGGTGCAAGAGAAAAATTATCCAACCCATGATTTGGAGTTGGCGGCGGTAGTATTTGCTCTTAAGATCTGGCGACATTATCTTTATGGTGTTTAGTGTGAAGTATTTATTGATCATCGTAGTTTGCAGCATGTGTTCACTCAAAAGGATCTGAATTTGAGACAGCGAAGATGGATGGAGTTACTCAAAGATTATGATGTGCCCATTCAATACCATCCGGGTAAGCCTAATGTTGTGGCAAACGCTTTGAGTAAAAAAATGGTAAGTATGGGTAGCTTAGCTTACTTGAGTGTAACCAAGCGACCTTTGGCCAAGGAAATTCAGACCCTAAAGTCTAAGTTCATGTAGTTGGCCATCTCTGAAAGAGGAGGGGTGATAGCTAGCATTGAAGTTAAGGCCACATTCATTTAGGAGATCAAGGACAAACAATTTGAGGATGAAAATTTGAATGAACTCAAGGAGAGGATGGCGAATGGTAAGTCACAAGAGACCACTCTTGATGCGGATGGTGTACTCAGTGTTAAAGGTAGGATTTCTGTTCCTCGAGTTGATCGCTTGATTCAAAAATTATTTGCAGAATCTCATGGTTCACGATATTCTATTCATCCGAGTGTGACCAAGATGTATAGAGATCTGAAATGAATTTATTGGTAGTCGGGCATGAAGAAATACATAGTGGAGTTTGTGGCGAAGTGTTGAAATTGCCAAAAAGTGAATTATGAACATCAAAGGCCTGCAAGTTTACTTCAAAAAATGCCAACTCCGGAATGGAAGTGGGAAAGAATAGGTATGGATTTTGTTGTTGGTCTTCCCAAGACTTTGGGGAAATTCGAATCTATTTGGGTAGTGGTTGATAGATTGACTAAGTCAACCCATTTCATTCTGATAAGAATAGATTATAACGCTGAACAATTGGCTAAGGTGTATGTGAAAGAGATAGTGAGGTTGCATTGGGTGCCCCTTTCTATCATCTCAGATCGTGGTACCCAATTCACTTCCAAGTTTTGGAGGAAATTGCATGATGAATTGGGTACACAACTCACTTTTAGTACAACTTTTCATCCACAGACGGATGGACAATCTGAGAGGACTATTCAAGTGTTGGAAGATATGTTGAGGGCATATGTGATTTATTTGCAGGGCTTTGGGATAAATTCATACCTTTGTGTGAGTTCTCCTATAATAATAGTTATCACTCCAGCATTGATATGGCACCATTTGAGGCATTATATGGGAGGGGATGTAGGTCGCCCATAGGTTGGTTTGAGACTGGAGATGTGAAACCTTTGGGGGTTGATTTAGTGAAGGACGCTCAAGACAAGGTGAGGAGTATTCAAGCTAAACTTCTAGCAGCCCAGAGTAGACATAAGAAGTATGCGGATTATAAGGTAAGAGACATGGAATTTCAGACCGGTGAGAACGTTCTTCTTAAGGTATCACCCATGAAATGGGTGATGAGATTTGGTAAGAAGGGCAAGTTAAGTCTGCGATATATTGGTCCTTTTGAGGTTCTTGAATGTGTAGGGCCGGTTGCATATAGATTGGCTCTACCCCCTAATCTATCCAGTGTTCATCCAGTATTTCATGTGTCTATGTTGTAGAGATATCATGGTGACGAAGATTATATCATTAAGTGGGACTCAATTGTGCTAGACAAAGACCTCCATATGAGGAGGAACCGATTGCTATTCTTGATCGTGATGTGCGTAAGTTGAGGACCAAGGAGATTAAGTCTGTGAAAGTTCAATGAACGCATTGTCTAGTTGAGAAAGCTACTTGGAAAATCGAGAGGGACATGCGAGACAAGTATCTCCAATTGTTCGTCGAATCAGGTACTACTTAATTCTTTCCTTAGCCTACTTTTCCTAAGTTTTGTCACTCGGGGACGAGTTATGGGTAAATTGGTATCTATTGTAACGATCGGATTCCGTCGTTATAGAAATGCCAACAGGGGAAAATTTGAGGCCGAAAAAACTTTTTCGTAGTAATTGTATTTTCCCAACCTTGTCCAGATTTGGATGAAATCAGAGTCCTTGAGGTGTGAGGAAATCTGGTGACAATCGGGTGAGTTGTTTTTTATTTTGATTGCATGAGTAGTAGTTACATAACTTGTTAAGGAAGCCGTAAGACTTTACGAAATTGAATTCGGGTGAGTAGAACTCCCAAAATTGATCTTAGCGCAAAGGGTTTTTTATGATCGTCGTGGGTTAGCGGTGTGTTGTGAAATGGTATTTTGGAATTACTTCAATTGACTCTCTGGTTCCATTTGTGCCACTTTGGCGGGAGTTTAGCCGCTCTGGCTGGGCCGCTACAGCGAGATATGGGGAGCTGTGGTGGGTACGATGAGACTTAAAATCGTAGGTGAAAGATGAATAGCTCACTGGTTCCAGAATGCCACCCTGGCGGAAAGTTGGGTCGCTCTGGCGCTGCCGCTATAGCGGGGTGAGGGCCGCTGTGGCGGGCCAGACGCAACTTAATGTCGTTAATAAACCCCTAAATGACCTGATTTGGCACTTTTCAACTTTTAGAGATAAGGAACGACCCCCAGGCTACTCATACTCATTTTCACCATTCTTGAGGCTAAAGGTAAGCTTTTCACTCCCCGAATCTGTTTCTCGATCCGTAAAACGTAATAGAATGGGTGAATGTTCATTGGGGAGGGTTTTGTTATAGATTATATGGTGGAAACAACCCTAAATTGGGTAATTGGGATCATGGGTTTGATCTAGGGTTCATAGAATTATTAGTAATATGGGTAATTAGCGATTGTTTATTGATTCTTGTGTTATTGTGATTGTTTGTAGACCAAGAACAAGCGGAACGAATCCGGAAAGGGAAGGATCAATATTCTTAAGGTTTCAAGCTTGTTTCGAGGTAGGTGATGGTTGTTATTCTATGATTGTGTGATGTATTCTTGTTATTGGTTCATTAGGATACTTGTATATGTATGAATGTTGCAATGTTGATGATATATCGTGAGTTTACAATATTTCTAATGCATTTCACTTGGGCCTTTTTGTATTGGTTTTTATGTGTTTTTATCATATTGGGGCATTGATTTTATGGGTCCATTTGTGAGTTCACATGGGATGAAGTATATTCTTGTTGCGGTTGATTATTTATCGAAGTGGGTGGAAGCAGTTGTGCTCCCTAACAATGAAGGTAAAAGTGTCACTGCGTTCTTGAAAAAGAATATCTTCTCCAGATTTGGTACTCCGAGGGCTATTATTAGCGATGGAGGTTCCCACTTTTGTAATAAGTTGTTCAAGGCGCTACTTGAGAAATATGGTGTCCACCACAATGTAGCCACTCCTTACCATTCGCAGACTAGTGGGTAAGTTGAAGTATCCAACAGAAAAATCAAACAGATTTTGGCGAAAACTGTGAATGCTAATAGAACGGATTGGTCAAGAAAGCTTGATGATGCTCTATGGGCCTATCGCACTGCATAAAAGACCCCATAGGTATGTCTCATTACCAACTTGTATATGGGAAGTCTTGTCATTTACCGGTAAAGCTAGAACATAAGGCGATGTGGGCAATGAAGAAGCTAAATTTGGATTGGGGCGCTGAATCTAATCAAAGAATGAATGACTTGAATATGCTTGACGAGTTTCGCCTAAAAGCTTATGAAAGTTCAGCCTTGTACAAAGAGAAGATGAAGAAATATCATGATCAGAGAATTGAAAAGCGGGAATTTGTTGTGGGTGATCTTGTGCTTCTATTCAACTCTAGGTTGCACTTGTTTCCGGGCAAACTCAAACTCAAATGGACCGGACCATTTTTGCTCACAAAAATGCTTCCCCATGGAGCAGTTGAGCTTGAGAACAGTGACGGAACAAGGTTCATGTTTAACGGGCAAAGGATCAAGATCTATTTGGGAAACGCAGAAAGTGTGCAAGAGGTTGTGGAAGCCTATCATCTTGATAAAGTCTGAGTAATCAAGAGGCCTGCGTCGTGCCGCGACGTTAAATCAAGCGCTGCTTGGAAGGCAACCCAAGATGTACAATCTAGCCAACGAT
>JAJOOO010011074.1:0-11710 GCA_029582685.1 Solanum piurae
CATTAAACAATACATTTCAAGTGATTTTGGTAGACACAAATCAAATACAACACATGCCTCACTAGGTCGACTTTATTTAGATAACGCTAACCTAACAAAAAAATGTAACAAAATCGAATATATAATTTACTGATTATAGAAGACTTACTTTCAACTTGTAAATATGCTAAGAACCCTAGAGCTGCAAGCTTCTTAAATCCTCTAAGAACCCTAGCGCCGCAAGCTTCGTAAATCTTCTAAGAACCCTAGCGCCGCAAGCTTCTTTCAATGGAAATGGAGAAGTTAACAACAAATTAGGGCTTTGATAATGGGTTAAAAGGGATGGGTTTTGGTTCGGGTAGGGTCGGATAGGTTATTTAAAAGAGGGGTGATTTATGGGTCGGATATGTGTTTTAAAAGTGGGTCGGATAGTTTAGGGGCATAAGCCAGCCCTTCCCTTTCCCTTTTAATATAAATGCCACGTGTAATGTAAAAATGACGTGGCATTTCCATTTGTCATTTAAAAAAATGTAAAATGAGTTGTATAAAATGAGCTGGCCAACTAACGCCCATAAGGGCATATCTAGACGAAAAGTTGGATGGCGAGGGCATGAGTGAGCCAAACTTTAAACGGGGGTATATCTAGACCTTTTCGAAAAGTTTAGGGGCATATTTGACCCTTTACCCTATATTAAAAGTGCTGAAATACTAATACAATCACTGTAAATACAAAATAATAATACAATACAATCAATGTAAAATAAAAATTAACCCCTTATTCTACTATTATAGACATGCTTCTTCTTTTTTGTGAGTTTCTTCTTTTATATTACGTTAATTAAATATGGCTTACATTCATTACTTTTTAGATATTATATTTTTCTTTAATTCAGTTCTTATATTAATAATAAATATTTTTGAAGTGTTTTTTTTAAAAAAAAAAACTTACAAGAAAAGTTCTTATATTAATATAATAGTGTTTAAGTAGTTTCTAAAAAAACTTATGTATTATATAGGGTAACTAGGTGGCTTATTGGACGGATAATTTCGCTTAACAATTTGACCTATCAGATATTGATTTTAAAATTTCTTAATCTGCTAGCCAACCTATAAGATATCGATTGATTCGATAATGGATTAACAATTATCAGACGATTATCTGTCAGTGTTTTAGCTAACCTCTAATCAGTGGCGTAGCCAGGAATTTAATGAAGGGTGTCCAAACTTTTAATAGTAATTTTTTTTTAAAAAAATGACGATTTAAATTATCAAAACTAACAATCAAGTTAACCAATATTTAATTAAATATAGGAATATTTTTAATAGAATTACAAGTGTATAATTCAAAACTAACATAAAGAAAATAAACTACTATTGAAAACATAATTTAAATATATTATTACAATTGTACTCGACGAGGTTTCATATCCTGAAACGTTTTTATAATAGACTCATTAGAAATAGTACGAAATACTTTCTTTTCTACATAAGGCACTATACAACCGTCTAAAAACTCATCATCCATTCGATTTCGCAAGTCATTTTTAATATACTTTGTTGACACCCAATTTTGACCTAACAATTTCAAAATTCATAACTTTTAAGTTTTATTCATTTAATAGTTCAAAATATATTTTTTTTATAATTTGAAATAAGTTTATCGATAACTATCTTTATTTGTCAAATTTAGAATTTTTTATCAGTTAATTTTAATTACATTATTTTTTGTCACAACCAGTTGACTACGGTCAAATATTTGTACACATTTTTTATAAAATCATTATTTCTGTTAAATTGTATTTTTTACATGTCATTGGTTACGTTCTTTATATTATTTTTTTAATATTCATTTTATCTGTTACATTTGTTAATATTTATTTTTATATTTTTTGAACAATCAAAATATTCATTCTAATATAGATAATATTTCATACACATATATTTTATTGATCGGTGATTTTAGCCTACAATTTTAAAATAGTTGTATTGTAGTATTCACCTCCCTATATAAAGAATAGTTTGTCAATTAGGTTAAGGGGGTGGTGAATAAATTTAAGAATTGGGGTTCAATTTTCAGAGCTATTTTACTTCTTCTTTTTTTACTGTTCATCGCCTTTCCGGCGAACTTTCCGGCCAGTCACCACCAAACCCCACTGGTCATCCCTCACTTCTTACTAACCACCTCCATTCACCTCACTGCTACCAAAGAACCACTGTCCAAAACACCCATTTTTCGAGCTCCACCAGCTCACTACCGAAAAACCACCACCCAAAACCAACCAGCAGCTCCAAGCCAAAAACCCCCTAACTTTTTCGACCTCTTTCACCACAAAAGCAACACCATTTTCGACAGACCAACGAACTAATCAAGACCCCAACCAGAAACAACCACCAAACTACCTCCAAAACCCCACCGGAAAACCCACAAGTTCTCACTTCCAAACAGCCACCAGACCAACCAAAATCCCGACCCAAACACACACAAAACCAGATCCAAAACCCCACTGCCTAGTCCCTTTCTCTCCCATTTTACGATTTTGTTCATCTTGTAGGTATTCCAGTGAAACTCCAAACTCCAGCAAGCGGTAAAACCAACAACAAGCAACCAGATCCACTAGGCTCCATCGCCAACCAGCGAATTCAGAACTCCGGCGAACCAGACAATGCAGCTGCCCCGAAACGCTTAGATCCGGTCGGTACTCTATCTCCAACGACCTTAGTTCTTGGGTACCCCGAAGTCGCTTCTCATCGAAGCCATTTGAATAAAATTCGAATACTATATTCATTATTATCTATATTGCTGACAACAGTCAAATATTAGGTCGTTTCTCATATTACTTGTTTACTTTATTACTTGTGTATATTGCATGTTTGTTATATTTGTATACTATTCTTACCTCCTCCTCAAATTGTAAAAATGAATTCAGTCGGGACCCACATCTGTGGATTTCGAAGGATGCCTAACACCTTTCCTTCGAAATAACTTGAACCTCTTACCTAGAATCTTGGTTTTGTAGATCACTTAATGGTTTCTTAGTTTTTTCCTAAAATTAGGTGGCGACTCCTTTAAAATTTGTTTATTCTTTAAATTATTTCAAAATTCAATTAATTGTTTATTTTTCGAGTCACCTCAACGTTTCATCCTATTTGAATAGAGTAGGGATGTAAACATACTTCATTGCCAAGAAAACTCTTTCAACGGTTGCAGTAGCAACTGGCAAAAGCAAAGCAAATTTCACTAAGCGAAATATAAGTGGATAAGTTAAGTTTTTCTTTGTCTCTACCAATTTTCTTGAAAGTTCACCAAGTCCACCTAAATCAGAGAATCTTTTATCAGTATCGCGTACATCGATAATGTAATTGGCAAGTTGATTCTGAAGGACGCCCATACTAAATTGATCAAAGTCATCAGGATATAATTCAGCCATTCTCATTATTTTTCCGATGTCAAAACTAGAAAATGAATTAACTGGATTCAAGCAAGCTACTCCATGAAACAAATCACTTGTCACCTTATTGAAACGATCATTAAGTTCTTGAAGTTGCCAATCAATAATCTTATAAAATACTTCCACACGAAAATGATGTAAAACAGTATGATCAACAATTTTACGTCGTGATCTTCTAGAGTTAGAATAGGGCTCATCAAAATTGGGTATCAAGATGTCATGTTTGATACAAAACATAGATATTTTATTGATAAGTGGCTCTCATCCATCATCTCTTAGTTTTTGAAGCCTTTTTTTGGCTACTTCAACAAGTATCATGGCGTTTGCAATATCTTGTTCCTTTTTCTGTAGTGATATATTAAGATCATAAGTGATTCCCAAAATATCTTTCATCAAATGTAACATGAAAGCAACCTCATAAGTTTGAAAACTTCTAAGATATCATGATGCTTTAGCTCTTTCATCTAAAGTATTTGCATCTTCAACAAGTGTATCAAGTACATCAATAATAGAGTCAAACAAAAGTATAAAGTTTTGAAATGTTTTGTAGTGAGATCCCCAACGAGTATTACCAGCTCTAATAAGACCAAGTTCTTGATTCAAACCTCTACCTGTTTCTATTTCATCCATATCTAATGCATTTTGAAGATTATCTTTTTGAGATTGTCGTAATTCATCCATTCGTTTAAAAGAAGCTCCTAACACATTCAAAATATTTGAAATCAATAACACAAGTTCTCCCACTAGAACGCATTTTTTTGAAACCGCGACAAGAGTTAGTTGAAGTTGATGAGCAAAACAATGAATAGAATGAGCAGATTTACTTTCTTTCTTAATCAACATTTTAAGACCATTGATATCACCTTGCATATTGCTTGCTCCATCATAACATTATCCGCATACATAAGATAAACTTAATGAATGTTGAGCAAGCACATTAACAATTGTTTTCTTTAGAGATAAAGCACTGGTATCTTTAACATAAACAAGTCCAATAAATGCTTTCACTACAAATCCTTTTTTATCAACATATCGTAAAACAATAGCCATTTGCTCCTTACGTGACGCATCAAAAGATTCATCAACTAATAGAGCAAAATAATCACCATTTAGATCCTCCATTATATACTTCAATGTTTCTATCTTACATGCAGTCACAAGTTCTTTTTGAATATCTGGAGAAGTCAATTTATTATTTCTTGGAGCATTTTCTAACACGAAAGGTTTGATGTTTTCACACCTATCTCTGTACCAGGAAAGAACTTCAACAAAATTACCTTTGTTCAATGATGATTCACTTTCATCATGACCGCGGAGTGGTAATCCTTGATTCAAGAGAAGTCTTATCAAATCAATTGAAGCATTTAAGCGAGTCCAATATTCAAGCTTAATCTGATCAGATTGCCTATCAAATGCAGCACGAATGGACTGTCGTTGTTGCATTAGATCATCACATTTTCTCTTTGCTTGATTATGAACGCTATTCGGTCCACCAACATGTTCGTCAAACTTACTTTTTTTATGCCAATTGTTAAATCCTGTTGTTGAAAATAGTTCACCTCCACCTTGATGAATATTATTTCCTTTAAATAAATAACAAGGTAAACAATATGCTGCATCTGCACTCTCACTATACTCTAACCAATCATACGCTTTATACCAATCAGAGTTGAAACGACACATTGCTTTAGCAATATATGATTGAGGGTATTCTGTAATATTTGGTCGACAAGGACCAAGTTTAAGATATGCCCTTTTTATTTCATCACGAAGATTTGGATCATGATTTAAAATTGAAGTTCTTTTTGCTGGATCAACTTCTAGAGTATTTAAATCAATGCTTTGTTTTTTAGAAGAATGTGACAACATCTCTAATTGATCTATCGTTGTTTCTTTATTTGGTTGACTTAGAGAAGTCGAACTTTTTTTTGGTACTCTATTATAATAATTCCTCATGTCTATTGAAACTTGAAACTAAAATATTAAGTTGGTTATTTTTGTTATAAAATAAGAGAACGAGAAGAAAAAATAGAGAGAGAATTATTGAGATTCTATTCCTAATAATATTGTGATATAATTTGGGTAAATGAGTCTCCTATTTATAGAGAAAGAAAACCTTATTCCATAAGGGAAAAATATTAAAATTTAAGGAAATCTTATTTCATAAGGAAAATGTATTAAAATTTAAGGAAATAATTCAATTTTAATTGAAAAAAATCCACAAGAAAAAGTATTAAATTTAAGGAAATCTTATTCCACAAGGAAAAAGTATTAAAATTTAAGGAAAAAATTCAATTTTAATTGAAAAAAATTAGTTAGTAGTGGAGGGATTTGAACTTGGGTCCCCTGGAGCCATTAATGATACTATCAACCACCAAGCTAATGAACTTTTATGTTAAAATTACGCATATTTATTTACTTAATTGAATTCAAGAAGTCAAAATAATTACAGGAAAAAAAAACAACTCTGCGGGGAATCGAACCGATACAAAGAGTAAGGGGAATCGAACCGGTACAAAGAGTAAAATTGCGCAGGCTATTGCCACCTCCACTGCACATCACTTTGTTATTTCAGGGGGTCCAAATTCTATAATATACCAATATAAAGTCAAAACTTTACGTGTATATATAGTATAATTTTTCGATGCAGGGTGTCCAATTGGGACACCCTGGAGCCTACGTGGCTCCGCCCCTGCCTCTATCCAACCAGAGAAAGGTTCAATATCTTCATATACCGAATTGACTGAACTTGTCAAATTAGCCCCTCCTATATATGTGATCCCCATAATGTTTCATTAATTAGACTTATTGGTTGAACTTTTTGTGGAATAATTCAATTAGACCAATAACAAAAGGAAGAATTTATCTAGATACTAGATATTGACATTACATCCGTAAAAATTGCATCAGTTTCTTCCAAATTTAGCTCTACCTTCCTGCATTTGATTAAAGACAGGTAAAGCTTCGTGCAAGTAAGTTGGAAAAGTCAGGGAAAAAGATTTTAGACCTCAAACATGATTGAAAAAAAGAGAGAGGTGAAAACGAGGAGAGGTCACTTACGGATGAGGTTATGTGAATATGACATTGACAAACATGCCCCGTATATTTGAAAAACTTTTCATGAGTTTGAATAAATAATGCATGATAAGACAATGAGATCACATGCCATGTCAATGCAAGAGAATTTAGATTCACTATTACTTGTTATGAAGAACAGATGAAACATGATCTTGACGATTCAGTTAAATTCCAACAAAATGAAATGTTCATCAAATGGTGTCAATGTAACATACATTATATTATGAAGGTTATTCTCTAACGTCAGGTTTTATATACTTTAAAAGTCTAGATTCAATGTGTGTGGATTAATGTTTGGACCCCTCCAAAAACATGTTCTCCCTGGATACAAGGGTCAATTAATTCAGATAAGAATAGTATCTCCTCTATTGCATGTCATACAATTTTACGGCACATTGTAACAACAATCATTATGGTAAAGATAAAATTATGAAAGATTTTGACAATATAGACTTCACAAACTAATACAACATCGTAACTGTCCTAAATCACTATTTCAAGCAAGAAGTTAATGAGAAATATAGTCAGCTATAGAGGAAAATATAGTGTACAAAATAAAGAAAATGACTCAATTAAGATGCACTACATCTTAAACAAATTCACCAATAAAATAAAAAATATCTTAAAATGTGTATACATATCGTGATAGAAAGATATATGATTTTTCAAATCAAGTTTATTGGGAAGACATCCTTGAACGTGTTACAATTATATCTAAAATTCCCCTGGGAATCTTGATATTTTCTATGCACACAATCATTATTGCCTATTATACCATACCATTAAAGGTCTTCAGTTTTGGAGACTTTTGAGTCAATGTAAATATTCTTTGATTTCTCATTGTTGTTTTCCTGCTCCATGTGGGGTTTTTGCTGAGGATCTTATGCTAAGAAAGTTCAACAAATTATCTAAACAACCCATCCTTGATAGTCTAAAAATAGTGAGCTTATAGGATGTTTGCGCTGAAGTAAATAATACTCGTTCAAAGTAAAGATTAGTACTATTGTCATAAGCACACTCTTGATTTCAGTTGATACATCGAAGTCAAACAAATAGACATAGGTATGAGTATTTTCACGCCTTTAACAAAATACTAGATATCAAAAAAAGTATTCACAACGGATATTAGCAAATCTGGTTCTCATGTTGATGTCAATGTAACATACACCATGAAGATTGAATCTCGAATGTTAGGTTCAAGTTTTATATACTTTGTAAGTCTAGATTCAATGTGTGAATGCATTAATGTTTGGACCCCTCCAAAAACATGTTCTCCCGACATACAAGGGTCATTTAGTGAGATAAAAATAACATTTCCTCTATGTGTATCATACAACTTTTACAGCACATTGTAACAACTGTCATTATGTTAAAAATACAATTTTAAGATTTTTTGATAATACAGACTTCACAAACTAAAACGATACTAATACGACACAGTAACTAATTTAAATCATTATTTCAAGCAAGAAGTTGATGGCATATATAGACACCAATAAAGGGAAAACATAGTAAATAACAACTCAATAATCTTCATCGGTCCAAAAAATATAGTCATTACAATAAGATAATTTTTTTAAAGATTTTGATAATATAGACTTCACAAACTCATACGGCACAGTAACTAACTTAAACCACTATTTCAAGCAAGAAGTTGATGACAAATATAGACACCAATAAAGAGAAAACATGGTAAATAACAACTCAATAATATGCATCAGTCCAAAAACAATATGATCTATTCAAAGTCAAACAGTTCAATTTCGCCAAATTTTAGTACAACACTGACACCTTTTAATTTGTCCGATGGTTAATTGGCTATGTTTATTTTTGTTAATTACTGATGCTAAATTGTTCATTCACCTGTTAGCACGCAACTCCACTTAAGTGAAACGAGGGAAGTTGGTGGATGCATTTGATCACATACAAATTCGCAAAAAAAATAAAAATATATACTAATGCAAAATTGTTACAGAAAAAAAAAACAAAAAATGTGTATATATGTCATATTAGTGATAAAAAATGATATGGTTAACTGAATTATTTTTTTTAAAAAAACCAAAAAAGCAAAAGAGTATCATCACACAATTTTAAACTGTATCTACCTTAAATTTTGACCTAACTTACAAATCTCATTTAAAAATATAATAAAAGAAATTTTCGTTCAATGACATTAAAATAATTTCAAGATTGCCATGAAAATTTTAAGTACACTTGACATACCTGTTTTTCGCTACCAAATTTAATATTAGAAACCAAATCACTCGAACACAACTTATTAGAACTATTTATAGATTTTTATTTCCCGTATATATAATTTCATCATATATTATACATAATTATTTTAAGATATCTAAACTTTTTTATTATTATATAATTATTCATTTGTACATGTTTATAGTTTATAACGATATAGATAAATTAAAAGTTAATATCACATGTCTTATTATATAACTTGGAAAAGTTCTTTTAAAGAAATAAAATATTAGTCATTTGATGCATATAGTACCTTGGTTTTTGTTGTTAAATTTTTTATTGATAAATATAAAAAATTAAGTAATTTAATTTAAAGTTCTAAAATATCACATAGAGTTAAACTATTATTTAACTTTACAAACTTAGAAATTTGAAAAACAATTTTACTACATTCCTATTGTTAGGTCTATATATGAAAATAATAAACTTTTAAAAATATTAATTATAACTAGGAGTGGCAGAATGGGTAATTAATATGGGTATCCACTTATATTTATCCATTTTAAATGGGTTGGGTATCTAACTCAATTAAAAATGGGTAAAAATGAATAATACGCATATATATTACTCATTTAAAAATGGATAGTTAAATGAATAAAATGGGTAAAAGATGTTCTTTCCACACAAAAAAAAAAGTGATAAAGGGTGGGATAGTAAGAATAAAAAAATAAATTCTATAAAAAAAATGAAACTTTTTTTTATATTTTTTTTTTGAAATAGGGGGGCGTGGGGCTGGTAGGGGGTAGGGGATGTGGGGGGGAGCTGGTAGAGGGTGGGGTGCATTTTTTAGTTTCTTACTAATGCACGTAGTAATTTTCTTGTGGTTATAACAAGTGTTTTGCAAAGGAATTAGAATTAATTGTAACTTAAGGCATTAAATATTTTTTTTTGATGATATGATAAGAAGATTGAATGCATTTCCATATCACTATACAAGAATTTTCAAAATGTTAATATTAAATAAATTGGAAATGGTATTTAATTTTATACAATATAATTTTTGTATCATTATAAATACGGAAAGGGGCCTAAAATGTCCCTCAACTATTCGAACTGATACAAAATTATGCTTCATCTACCTTTCGGCCCTCAAATACCCTTGATGTCAACCTTTTGGTTGAGAAATACCCTCGATATTAATCGTCTGGCTCATATTTGCCATTATTTTTAACAGCTCCCCTAAAGTTAAATAATTAAATATTTATTTATTATGTTGACTAATCTGATTGGTCCAAATTTAAACTCTTCTCAAATAAATAATAAAAACTACATATAATTCATATTTTAACATGATACGCTTGAAAATATTATTCAAAAAATTATTTATTTCAAGATATCTTTCTATTATCCTATTTTAAATCAATACCTAATTTATTATAGCTTAACTCATAACTTGGGATCCATCTAAAATGCGAATATGAATGTTCATATACAAAAAAAAAATTATTAATATAAAATTTTCTAAGGATTATTCAATTGTCTTGTTCATTCCCTCCTTTACTTTTTTTTAATCTCTTGTTCTTAATTAAGATATTAGTGACTCAAACTTGAAATGAACTTACATGTTCATATTCTTTTAATTTATACTATTACCATGGTGGGGTAGGGTGGGAAGAGGAGAACAAATTATTTCTATTCGTTTATTATAAATTTTGGGTACACACAAAAGAAAAAGTGATATTAAATTATCTTCTATCGAACCAATTATTTCTATATGAATGTCCTCGTTAATTCAAGAAGAAAAAAAGTAGAAGAGAGAGGAAGTAAATAAGGGGGGGGGGGGTAGTAAGGAATCCAAAATTAGGTCGATCATATGAGCTCATATTTAAGTAATTTCAAATTATTTTAACGTATAAGGGCCTAAAATACCCTTAAACTATGAGATTTGGTATAATATTACCCTCTCATCCACCTTTTAAGTGTGGGTCGTTAGAAATAAGGTTTGTTTTTAGCCAAAAGGTTGACGTCAGGGGTATTTTAATTTTGTACCAATTTAAATAATTGAGAGGTATTTTAGACCCTTCTCCATTATAAATAATATGTTTCATTTTTCATATTTAGTTTGAGTTGTTTAAATGAGTGAACAGGTCAGGTTAAGTTTTTCATTAATTAGTACATATAACTAACTTGTTAATTCTGATTTTTGTCGTATATTTTGTCTCCATTTTTTTTCCTGCACTTATGGGTTTAAACTTTTATGTATCATCTTAGTATATTTTTTCTGAATCAATTATTATGTTGGGTTTTTCTCCTTAGGTATCTCAATTATGCCATTTTTCTATTAAATTCTTGAATCACTCATAATTTGTTCCTTTTAAATACTGTGGGCTGATGTGGCACAAAACTTCCACATAGTTGAGGGGAAAACCCAAACAAGTTTAGAGATCTGTTTATGTGTTCTGCCATATATATATATATATATATATATATATATATATATATTATTTAACTTTAGACCATTGATTATATCGAGCCCTGTTGACACCCAATTTTTTATCTCCACATTGTAGATTAATCATCGAGCTTCTTTAATTTCAAACGATTTTAAAATAATTAGTTTTATAAAATTTCAAAAAAATAAATAAAAAATATATATAATAATAATATAGTTTGCAAGTTATTTTAACTAGTTTTGTCACTTTTTATAATTTTTAGATAGTATATATGTTTTACATAATTATGTATATAATTAGTATATTTTATGATTATTCGAAAATCGTTTAAAAAAAAAAGAATTTTGTTCTACCCAAATATTTTATTAAATTAATTTTGCCTAAATTAGTAATTTATATTTTTGAGTCATTAGTTTATTAAATTAATTATTTTATTTCGTTAAATTTAAGAAGCTCATTAATTAATTTTATTTAAATTCGTCTTGATTGAGAGCCGAATTTAACTAAATTACACTTTGCTACAATTTAAATTCATTTGGTCATTGGTTTAACCAT
>JAJOOO010011075.1:0-14914 GCA_029582685.1 Solanum piurae
GTTCCTTCGTAAGTTACTGGCATTGTGTTAAGTAAAGAACGTATAGTAAATCAGTAGTAACACAATATTATACCATGAAAAATCCTGGTTCATGATAGGTAAAATTATGACTTTGTCAATTTTGTCCCTCTATCCCGGTACTAGAGCAGACGTCTCATCTGGTGTAGCATTAGGTGTAGGTGTAGGTGTAGGTGATACACCAGGATCCACATAATACTGAGTCAATGGAGGCGTACGACCACAACATCTGACTGCTCACTACTAGAATCTTTAATCCTCATGGCAGATAGCTGAGGAGATGTACCTGTGGGAGATGGAGAGGGGGATGGAGTACCAGCCGATAAGGGTCATGCTCGATGAATAGCCTCTAAAGGTAGGTCATCATAGCATCGTAGAGGCAATGACTGTGAAGTAGAGGAAGCACCGGTTGATTGACGATAATTAGGATAATATGTCCGAGGATCCGCCGTACCAAACGGAACAGGCAATAGATGGGTATCATGAGTAATGCGCTCTGGCACAGAAGAAAGAAATCCTGAAATATCCTCAGGATCTATGGGTCTCCTAGACTTCATCTTTTAAGCCTTATTAGGATGGCTACCTCCAAGATGCTCGCGAGATCTATCACCCTCACCCCCTGATGACATTTGTATGCAAATTTACATGGATAATATATATTTATTATTACTTATATATATTTAGCTAATTTATATACCTAATTAATGAGTTCATAAATACTACATTCCAAGATTTACAAAGTTCAAGCTTAATTAATTCATAAATACTAATTAAATTTAAGTTATTATAAATTAAGTTCAAAGTTCTAATTAAGTTCAAATATATTAAGGTCAATAAGATTAAGTATTTTAAGGTTCAAATTAAGTTCAAGTATTCTAATTAAGTTCAATTATTAAGTTCTAATTAATTACTTAAGGTCAACAAGAATTAGTTATATTCAAGTTCTAAGTTCAAGTTCAAGTTCTAAATTCAAATTCATATCTAATTTCTAAAATTAGCTATATATAAACTTCAAATCCAAAAATTAGTTATATTCAAGTTCTAAGTTCAAGTTAAAGTTCATACATAATTTCTAAGTTCTAAATTCAACTTTATATCTAATGGTTTTCTAACTTCAACTTTCCAACTTACTGGATTGAAGAATTTCTAACTTGTAAAATTCAACTAATCTAATCAATCTTAACTTTCATATACTATTCATAAATTCTCAACTCAATAATATTAACACAATTCACTTAATTATACTCAAAACACCTCAATTACTAATTCAAAAAAAACCTCATCGATCAATATATATATTCATGACATTCAAACATCCATCCTATACTCAAAACACTTTAATTACTAACTTCTAACTTCAAATTAACACTTCACTAACTAACAATCAATCATATTTAAAAAAGTCTCAATTCACAGTCAAATTACATATTTTCAAATTCAAACTAGTCCTAAAATCAAACCAAACGAATAAACCTCAAAAAATTTCATTAACCATACACTATTTTTTTGAAGAAAAATACATGGCGTAGTCTTGGGGGTTGACGGAGTCAAGAGAAAATATACAAAAATGCAATCATTATCGTGGTCGTCAATATTGGGACGCCACTTCATATATCGCTTTAGGATTTAAGTTATATATTGATTTTTTATACTAACGGTGGATAATAATTTATAATAACGTACTCCGTCAATTTCAATTTACGTGAAATATTTGACTGAACATGAAATTTAACAAAAAAAAATGATGACTTTTCAAACTTATGATCTACTAAAATTCATAGATATTTATGTTGCAAAAAAATTATCTCATTGAAGTTGTATAAAAAGTGGTAGTCACCCATCGTATGTTCTTACGACTATGACATTTATATCACTCTAGCTTTGGAAAATAGGTCTCCCCTTGACTAGCAAAAAAGAGAAAAAATGTGATATTTTATTTGAGAACACATAGTTAAAACATGGAAGGTCCAAAACCAAAAATTACGATAGGATGTTAGGTAGCAATTCACCAATATGTGATAAGAGGTTGAAAGACCTTGACTCTCTAGAGGAAGACTTGACTAAAAACAGTCGTTTGGTAGAGTGTATTGGAGAAAATAATACTTGCATTAGTTTGATGTATTATTAGTACCGTGTTTGATACATTTTTCTAATCTATGCATAACTAATGCTTGTATTAGTAATACACTCTATTGTGTATTGAAGTGTATATTACTATTCCATAGATTTCTATGCATTAGTAATGCAATGGGTTCTAATGCATGCATTAGCATTGTTAAAGACACAATCGTCCCTCAAAAACCTTTTCACATCCTTTTCACTATATTTGTGGAGGGTATTTTTGTAAGCAAATATTTTTTTTATTTTTTTAATGCAATTCATGTTATTTTTAGTACACCAAACCAAACATTGCATAAGAAAAATCACAACATAACTAATGCAAATATTACTAATACACTATATTTTACATTATTCGTATACACTCTACCAAACGACCCTTTAGACTTCTTCAATAAATCCTGGAATAAGACAACAATTTCATGATTGTGATGAATTAATAATAAAAATACAAGAAAACAAAATATAGAGAAGGAAGTTGGGGGGAGAGATTTTATTTCTCTTGATATTCTAATGAACAGATTTAGTTTTTCTTATATATTGAAGAAAAAAAGGAGTTGTTATAATATTGACCCCGTAATTCGTATAAGGAACAAATATATTTTATATGTTCCTTTGTAAGTTATTGGCATTGTGTTAAATAAAATACGTAAAGTACTAACATAATATTATATCGTAGAAAATCCTGGTTCATTATAGGTAAAATATCACGATCTACATATTTGTAAGATTTAACTCAACTTTAATAAATTCTAAGCTAACGATTTTAGATTACAATACATGCATGCAATCCTATGAACCAACTCTAATCCCTATGAATCAACAATCACCATGAGTCTTCAAGTTACCCGTAACTGGAAGAAAACTTAAGCTATAAAAGAAAAAGATTACAACTAGATAATTAATGATCTTGGGTATTTTATATGCCTAAGAGCCAAATAACACTCATACTTTAGCCAAGTTTGAGGACAAATTTTATATTATTGATAGTGTTTGAGTCATGTTATTACATTATGATTAACCAATGTGATTAGCGATTGTAGGTTGGGAAGCAAAAGAAAAAAGCACAAAAGTGAAAGCACGTGAAGTGGAGTTCGGTCCGATCACAAAGCACAAAGGACAAATTAAAGGGTCAAAGGATAAAAGGAAGTTCAAAGTGAGAAAATTGTATCCCGTCCGCATCGCGAAGAGGGAATTTATTATTCCACTCTCGATGGTTGCTGAGACAATAGAGTACGTTATCCTTTCCACGTCGCGGAGAGGAAGAGTTCAGGATATTGTGAAAAAGCATTGCACCTCCACGTTGCAGAGGTGGAGCCCAGATTTATGCCAACTTTTTCCAAACTATAAATAGACTTGGATTTTATTATTTTAAATATTCTTTTTTTTTTGCTTTTGGTGAACGACGACTTGGAGAACTTTACTTCAATTTTTGGGTTCATTAATACTCTTTACTTTTATCGATTTTTCTTATGATTATTAGATACTTGAAGATTGAAAATCACATCATGAATAGTTAAATTCCCTTATTCTAAGGTTGTGGCATAGGATCATTGTGTATTATTGAACTTTATGGATTGAAGTTGGTTATCGCATAAATTACTCTTTTGTTCTTGATTTGATATTTCGGGATTGACCACCATTGAAATAAATTTATTGTCCAAATTGAACTCGGGAGAAGGATAGGAGGATAGAATATGGGACAAAAGGAGCATGATCTTCTTTAGAAACTAGAATTGATTTGTATTTAGGATAGGGATATACCTAGAGACGTTGCTTGGTTACAAAACTAGATAAAAACGTAATGCTCGGCAATTGGTTCAGTCTATCCTCGCTCAATGATGTAGTTAGGCTGTCAATTGCGGTAGGCGGTTAGAGGCTGGAACCATGACCATACATTTAACCCTATAAATCAGTGACTTGATAACCAATTGAAGTGCATAAAAGGAGATATTATTCTTGAATTCAAAGGATATAATTATATTTGTTTATATAATTGTATTCATTAATATAAATTGTATTCATTGATACACTTGATACAAAGTAAATATATAGAAAATATATATATTTGTATTTGTTGATACAGTTGTATTCTTTAACACAAATTAATTGTATCAGTTGTATTTATTAATACATCATTTGTTCTCTCTCCCCATTCTAACATATAGTTGTAAGGAAACTATCTTATAATACAAACATATCATATATACTAATTCTATTCATACTTTCAAATAATTGTGTATCTTATGATTGAGTAAGAGTTTTCTATCATATATTGACAGAGGTACATCTAAATACATGTATTTTTGCAACCAGATACACTAAAATAGGAAGAGAGGCGAGCGATATGAGAATGGAGATAGTCATGTATCCAGATACATGTAAATCACTCTAGATACACACTAGATATATGTATATGTATGTATCTGGGATATCAATTACATAGGAGAGTGCGTGAGCGAGATGGGAGGGAGGTGAGGGAGATTTGTCTATGTATCCTAGATACATGCAAATCTACTTTGATATTGTGTATCTAAAACAAATCACACTTAATTTTGACCTCATATATCCCTCGATACATGTATCTAGACAAATCAAAATTTTGTAAGATTTCTAATATTGCAAACTGAAACATATCTAAATAATTAGCTCCTAAACTAGTGAAATTAAACAAAATATAGTTAAGGTGAAACTCTAGTCATTTTTTAGAGGGTCAAGTTTCAAGCATTAGCATTCCCAAAGGCCCACATAGTATTTTGGGTTGAGACCAGAGAGAGAAGGAATGTGTGGATTTGCTTATTAGGCCCAAATTTCGACCCGCTGGTTTATCTTCTTCAGCCATGGCGATTGAAGCACTCTGTACGTTCCTTTCTCTCTCTCCACCCCAATATTTGGAGTCTTAAACTCCATTTTCATGGTAGAGTAAGTTTCATACTTCTTTGCCATTTATTACAAGTGAATTTGCACTTTTATTTGATTGTTTACTCTAAATATTTGATATTGTAGTAATTTCATAACAATTATCATGGAAACAGGTGTTATTAACACATTCCCTAGCTTCCATCCTTCCTATATCACAATGAAAAATTACTTGCTTTTTTATCCTGTAAAGACTGCATTTTTAACTAGTAATTCAAGAATTAAGTTATCCTCCAAGTTTCATATATGTTGCTTAGATCCTTCTAGAAGTCACAATTCCATAGGAACTAAAACTTTGGTTGAAAATGAAGTAGTAGAAGAAGAAGATGATGATGATGAGGGTTCTAGTGATAGTAAAAATCAGGTCGGTGAGGAACCGTCCGACGCGGATTGGGAAGCTAAGTTCCTTGGAAAGATGGAGTCATCTGGAGAAGTTTTACCTGAGAAGAAGAAAAAGAAAGTAAATTCTAGATTGCTTAAGAATACAGAAACAATGGATTGGTGCATGAATGCTAGGAAAGTTGCTCTTAAGTCTATTGAAGCTAGAGGATTGACTCCTGTTATTAAGAGTATGGTTAGTGGAAATAAAAAGACCAAAAAGAAGAAGAAGAATAAGATTAAATCTAAGGTTGATAAGAAAAGACCGGATGAAGAAATTGATGGAGAGTTGGAATTTGACTCGGATGATGAGGATTTCGATTTGGATGTTGAAGTTCCTCTAGGTAATAGAAGTGACCTTAAAATGACAGTAAGCATGTTTGCTGATGGTATGTTTGAGGAACAGAAAGCTAAAAACATGGAGACATTTGTCCAAAGGCTATCTGAATTTGCAGGACCATCGGATCGTAAGAAAGAAATTAGCTTGAATAAAGCAATTGTTGAAGCACCGACAGCTGAAGAAGTGTTAGAAGTCACTTCTGAGACAGTCTCAGCTGTTGCGAAAGGGCTTACCCCATCGCCTCTTTCTCCATTAAATATAGCCACATCATTGCATAGGATAGCGAAGAACATGGAGAAAGTTTCAATGACTAGGAGTAGGAGGTTGGCATTTGCTCGCCAAAGAGAGATGTGTATGCTTGTAAGCATTGCTATGACTGCTTTGCCTGAGTGCTCAGGACAGGGTGTTTCAAATATTGCGTGGGCACTGTCAAAAATTGGTGGTGAACTTCTCTATTTGACAGAAATGGACAGAGTGGCAGAAGTAGCGTTGACCATGGTTGAGGAGTTCAATTCACAAAATGTTGCTAATATAGCTGGAGCCTTTGCGTCAATGCAGCACTCTGCTCCGGAACTATTTTCGAGGTTAGCAAGAAGGGCCTCGGACATAATTCATACTTTTCAGCCTCAAGAGATTGCTCAAGTCTTGTGGGCTTTTGCTTCTCTGTATGAGCAACCTGGTCCCATGCTTGATGCACTTGATAATGTTTTTAGTGATGGTAATCAGTTCAAATGCCGCTTGAAAGATGATAAATTACCTTATAGTAAAGAAAGAACACCAGATGGTACTGCAGATGTTGATTCTGGAGCAATTAACTCTCCCGTGCTAAGTTTTAATAGGGATCAGCTAGGTAATATATCATGGTCTTATGCTGTTCTTGGGCAGATGAATCGAGTTTTCTTCGCCAATGTATGGAATGCTCTCAGCTATTTTGAGGAGCAACGGATATCTGAACAGTATAGAGAAGACATTATGTTTGCTTCCCAAGTTCATCTTGTGAACCAATGTCTCAAGCTAGAGTACTCACATCTTGACTTATCCCTGAAAGGTGAACTGGAGGAAAAAATTTCCAGTGCTGGAAGGACAAAACGGTTCAATCAGAAGGTTACTTCCTCATTTCAGAAGGAGATTGCTCGCCTTCTTGTAAGCACTGGGCTAGATTGGGTAAAAGAACATGCCGTGGATGGTTATACCCTGGACGCAGCGGTCATTGACAAAAGAGTTGCTCTTGAGATAGACGGCCCTACTCATTTCTCAAGGAACTCAGGTGTTTATAGCTTCTTATTAATTCATTATCATCTCCAGAACTGTTAGTATCATGATTTTTTTTAATCATCCGTTTTCCAAATTATTAAAAAGTTACATTTTTCTGAAATCTGTGATGGCGTTATTACCCTCCTTGCAGGATCCCCCTTGGGACATACAATGCTAAAGCGGAGATTTATCACTGCTGCTGGTTGGAAGCTCGTATCTGTCCCTCATCAGGAAGTAAGTTTTGGCATATTTTCACGTATGATCAGTTATATCTGATTGAAGATTATTGGATTTCTTATCTTAGTAAAGCTGAATGAGAGATGTTTTTGTGAACTACTTCTCACCTTCCGTTTCCTGCCCCAAAAAGAGGGAGAAAACTAGTTCAACATGGGAAACACTGAAGGATTTCCATCCAACATTAGGTTCACTCACTCTGGAGCAATAACGATCTCAAGTACTATATTAAATAAACACTGTCAATGTGATTACAATAGAACTGAACTTGAAGGAAACAGAAACAATACAGAAGCATGAATAAAGATAAAGAAGGGGATGAGGATTAGGACACAAAGGTGAGAATAAGAAATTTCTATAACTTGTTGCCTACCCTAACTCATCCTCATTTTAGCTACTTATACTAACTCCCAGCACATGTGTTACCCTTCACGTATTTTGTCCGAGTCACTACAAAATCAGTTAATTACTTAGGCACAGTCCTCATATGCGTATTTCTCCTTGGCGCCACATTCAGGTTACCCAGCTCAACAGAATATGGGTCCACAACACACTCCCTTGGATTCAACGTTTTCCACCGTCATTCATCACTTAATGAGAAACTAAATGTCAAAGAAAAAACAGACAGATTGATAAATGTGATACAAACAAAGCTTGCAGGAAGCAAGGGTCTGGGTTTAGCATTATACTTCACCTCTCTGTCTTCCAAATGAGCAAACCAAGTGATATTGTGATAGCAAGCCTCCATGTCTATTCCCCCAGTTTATCCCCTGATTCCCTTCATATATCAGACAAACAGCCTTAAGAGTCCATTGGGGTGACCCTAGCTTGCTGATGTGTATGTTTAGGACGTCTTATCTATTTTGAAGGGTGAACAACAATTGGCTTCCTATGAAACATTACCAGAACATCCATTTGCTGTATGTCAGACCATGTAAGCCCATGGTAAGTTGCTCCCCAGAAGTTTTGGGATGTTATGGCAAACTTGAGGGAAAAAACATTCACAGCTATCTTTATGCAGGGAGAGGAGATAAAAGGAAATAAGTTACTAAAAATCATTCTCTTCTTGCAAGGGCTGTTTCGATATATGCATAGTTCCCTTGGTGTTATTATGATAGAAGGGTACTTCAATCAAAAAAGGAAAACTATTCAGAGCAGCTTCAATTATTAGATGCTGATCTAATGTTGTATTTACCTTCTTCCACACATTAACAATTTGTGAACATAGTTCATGTACACAAATCTTTTTGGATTTCTTGTTTAATGTAAACGAAAAAAAGACAAATCGCAATTTGACTAAGTGGTCCTTGTTGATTGTAACTTTGCAGTGGGAAGAGCTCAAAGGAGGGTTTGAGCAGTTAGAGTATCTCCGTGGCATTATCAAAGATCATTTCAATGAAGGGAGCTTCAATGTGGAAATGGAAGATGGTCATTGAAGTATAGAATAGGAAAACCATAACTGTATTTTATTGTGCTTCACTCGTTCCTTCTCCGTTCCTCTATCATATAGCAGGTTTATACTTCTCTTACTTTTCAAAGTTTAAATGTCTTCAGACTTTTGAATTCTAACTAATGTGAATTACTTTTAAATTTTGATAAAGTAATAATGTAAACCACCTATAATTATATGAACTAAATTTTGTGGTAAGCCTGTTTATTTTTCCTGTATCCTTCGTCAACGCAACAGATATTCTTGTTCTGCTGGGTTGACAATGTTCCTATTGTGAAGTCCTCTTTGTGAGGTATTACTAAGTCACTTGTACTTGAAGATAACGATTTACAAACTTCCTACTGAATATCAATCCTTGATGTCGTTGAGATCTCTTTAATGGTTTATGGAGTTGAATACTTGTAATAGAGGCACTCGTACAGTACGCGTCATGCAGACTCTAGAAAGGACTAAACTTGGTATAAAGTATGCATACCACACATCCTTTTACTTTAGGTTCAATCTATATGCTGCAGAACTTATAATTTTGCAAGTAATTCTGCTGCTACTGGCTTTTTATGCAGGTATCTTTTTACCCAAGCCATAAAGTTGTTCCTGTGTTCTGAGATGATCTGGCTACATCTATACGCAAGTAACTACTTTATTAAGGTGTAAAGGCGTCGTTTCAAAGGTAACCGGTTAGGTTGACGAAAATGCAGTAAGCAAATAACTCATTGGAAAAGAGGTGGAAATCTTGACAAGAGAATTTCGTTTTGCTTCAGGGATCGAAACTGATACTATAATGTAGTAGTTTTTGTTTCCAATGTGTTTTGATACTATTTTTAAGAGAGAATTTGTATGTTTTCTCCGTAAAAATAATGCATATACTAGTTTTGTGTCTTATTAATATCTTGTTTGATATATCTTTTTAGCCTATGTATAACTAATGCGAGAGTAATACACTCTATTGTGTATTGAGGTGGAGTTTCAATACATACATTAAATTAGTTAATGACATAACTACCCCAGGGGTGACTCAATGCCTTTAAAAATGAGGCATATGCTTTAGGCCCCAAAATCGAAGGGCCTACTTTTTAAGTAAATATAAAATTATCTTAAGCTTTTTTTAACAAAAATAAATAAATAAAGAATGTTTTAATTTGTTTCGAAACATTAAAGAATGTTTCTTTTTTATGGATCAATTTTTAAAGTTAACTTCCACCTGATATGTTTAAGACCACAAGATTAAAAAATATTTTGGTATATATATATATATCTTTAGTTTAAGATCATAAAACAATAAAACTTTTTTTTATTAAAAAGAAAGAAATAACATGAATCTCAAATATAAAAAAATAATTAAAATTTAGATCTCAAACTTATTTTTGGCTTTAGGCCACTAATTAGCTTGAGCCGCCACTGACTACCCCTTAAATTCCTCTCCAGGCGAAAGGGTATTTTTGGAAACAAACATATAGAGATAATGCAATATAGTATAGTTTTTAATACACTAATCTAAACATTGCATAAAAAATAATCTTATCATAATTAATAGAGTATAATTATTATTAATATACTTTATTCAACATTATTCTACGATCCAGACTATGTAAACAAAGTATGTGGTGTATTGTATAATAGACCACATGAATGTAACTGAAAAAGACATGTGTTAGGAAGTCCAATATCCTCGTACTCCCTTTTGTTCTACATATCAGGTAATTCTTTGCTTTTTTGTTGTTGATCATGTTCTAAGCTATGTCATCTCCACGAAAATCGGAAAAAATTGGCAGGTCTTTCCGAGACAACGACAAGGAAGACAGAGAAGACGAGGAAAAAGGTGGATTTGTTGGTAAAGTTAAGGACTTCATTGAAGATGTAGGTGATAAAATCGAAGAAAAAGTTGGATTTGGAAAACCAACTGCAGATGTTACTGCAGTTCATTTCCCTCATATCAATCTAAAAAAGGCAGAAATAGTAGCAGATGTGTTAGTGAAGAATCCAAGTCCCATTCCAATCCCTCTCATCGATATAAATTACTTGATCGAGAGTGATGGAAGGAAACTGATCTCAGGATTAATCCCTGATGCTGGAACAATCCATGCACATAGTTCAGAAACTGTGAAAATACCCATGAATTTGGTATATGATGACATAAAAGATACGTATCGTGATATAAATCCTGGAAGTATCATTCCTTATCGGATTAAAGTAGACCTCATTGTTGATGTACCTGTTTTTGGTAGACTTACTCTGCCTCTTGAGAAAAAAGGCGAGATTCCTATACCTCACAAGCCAAATATTGATGTTGAGAAAATACATTTTCAGAAATTTTCTTCTGAAGAAACAATAGCTGTTCTTAAATTGAGACTAGAGAACAAGAATGACTTTGATCTCACGGTTAATGGACTTGATTATGATGTTTGGTTATCCGATGCCAACGTTGGTGGTGCTGATTTAGAGAAATGTGCGAAGATTAGGAAGAATGGAGTCAGTTATATGGATCTTCCTATTACTTTCAGGCCGAAAGATTTTGGTTCTGCTCTTTGGGATATGCTTCGAGGGAGAGGTACTGGCTACACTATGAAAGGTCATGTTAACGTGGACACTCCATTTGGTGCAATGAAGTTACCTATTAGTAAGGAGGGTGGAACAACGCGTCTCAAGAAGAATAAAGAAGATGGTGGATCAGATGATGACGATGAAAATGAGGTTAGTTAATATTGTTTTAGCTTAAGAGAAACTTCGTGTTCACCTTTAGTTTAACTAGTTGGTTTGAACTACAATTCATTGTTATACTTCAACCGGGAATCTTACAATGTCATATCAAGCCATGACTAATGTGGGGCTCATATTGTTCGTGTAACGACTCCTCTTTGCCTATGAAATGATCGTTGTAACTATATATTGTTGATCGCTTAAAGTCTCCCACTACATGATCATTGTCTGTGGATGGGCTATTGTAATCAAGTATTGGTCCCCTACCAAATTAGGAGGGTGAAGCTAGATTTCATTTAACCACTAGACAACGCGGGACCTTCTATGCCCATGCTGTCATTTAGCTACTAGACTAGAAAGTCTATTTGTAGTGCAGGGATGGAGCCACCTTAGGTGAAGGGTGGTCTGGTGTGCACCCTTCATCCGAAAATTATCTTGTGTGTACAAATGCTAAATGTTAGCTATTACGAGTTTTAAACAATGTGTTGCTTAAGCATTTCCTTTTTTATATATTTGACAGGATTAATTGAAGTTGCAAGAGGAATATTAACTTCTTGAGGTCCCAAAATATCTATTGATTGAAGGCATGGTTGTGAAATTTATCTATGTAGCTATAAGGAGTGTATGTATGTCCATTTCAATTAATATTATTTTGCTAAAGGGACTAGTTGGTTTATCTTTCTTATCTTCTGATTTCTCCATGACTTCTTATCTTTTGCCATAACATATAGGCATGATCAGAAGTGGGTCGAGTCGGATATGAGTCGGTTAAAAATGAGCTGAATAAAAATAGATAAAATATTTGATTCAACTAATACTTAATATGATTTGAAAATGGGTGAACTCAATGGATAATATGGGATCAATATTACCCACATTATGTATTATGTAGAGAAATACGTACTTCAATTACAATATTTTATTTTTTTCTTTTTCTCTTTTTAGGGTATGTTTGGTGTGAAGAAAAATATTTTCATTATTTTTTTGTTAAGTTGGATCACAGGCTTGGACTCGTTTCGGGTGGTGAGGTTTAAGGGATGTACTTTTAAAAAGTATTTTCCTGATTTAAGAAAAGTTTTGATTTTTTCCCCTTACTTTAGGTATGGAAATCACTTTTTTCTAAATTAGAGGAAAATAAGTCCATTTGAAAAAAATATTTTTTCAAAATATTTATGTCAATCAAACATAAAAAAATTGAAAAATATTTAATAAAAATATTTTTTCTTCATACCAAATAGATCCTTAATATGTGCACTTTTTAGAGGCTCATATACCCTTACATATATTAAGGAGAGTGCGATTGGTGAATATCTCTGAGTTATTCATATTTTATTTATGATAATATGAGTTGATTCATATTTGACTCACTTTTAAATGATTGGACAACATCCATTTTAAAACAGTTTAATTGAGCGGATATCTATATATTTGACCCGTTTTCCCTACCATAGGTATAATACATAAAAATATACTTCCTCCGTTCCATATTAGTTTGATCTTTTTCTCTACACGCATATTAAGAAAATAAAAAATAAGAAGATAATTTTACCAGTTCACCCCTTATAAATTTTTTTGCAAAATTTACAAACAAATATGAATATTTTTAAAAACAATTAATTGCTAGGATAATATAGGAAAATTTTAATTGAAATTTTCTTAATTTAATAAGGTGGACAACTAATATGAAACAATTATTTTTAGTAAGATGATCAACTTATATGAGACAGAGAAAATACTTAGATTCAATTAGTATCTATATCCTACAATTTTGAATGTACACAAATAAACACTTAAATTTATATAAAATTAAATAACTAAACACACACATTATCTAGAAAATAGAGTAATACTCCTTTCGTTTTATTAATTTTAGGAACACTTATTTTAATCCATCCCAAAATTTGCAAGCTTTTCAATTTCAACATGAGAAGTTTAAAATCACAACACAAAATTTTAATTTTTTAAATTTTTTTTTATACCCAATCAAATTTAGATACTTCAATTGGACAAAGGGAAGTATTAAATTTGTGAATTTACTTTACACGGTGTAATGTAGAATGGGAGTGATTCTGTAAGATTTTTTTTTCATATATTAGAATAGTCAGATGTCAGTTCTTTTTATTTGGTCATTTTGTGGTAAAGATTGTGTAAATCTAAAGTGGTTAGAGACGTAAACGTACAAAAATGGTCACATACAGTGCACTCTAAAAATACAAGGAAATTAACGGTTTGAATTTTTTTTTATTTGATTAACGGATAACTCAATAATAAATTAAATATTTATATTTATACCATTCAGTATATGAAATTCGTGACTTAGAGTTCAGTTTTATATTTTTATATTTGATTGTCTCAAACGTTTGGTTATTCTACATTATGACGGTGTTTGATTTTGAGCAAGATGCAATCTGTCAACTCATGTGTATGGTTCATTTGGCTTGTTACCTTGTTTTTAAGTGATTTTTAATTATTTTTTTTGTGTCAAATGTTGACGATTAAATCGATAAACCAAACCAATAATGATCAATAACCGATAAACTACTACTACATCTGTCCACTTTAAATTGTCATCTTGCGCTTTTCGAAAGTCTTTTTGACTAATTTTTAAAGTTAAATTAGATTACATTAATTCGATAGTTAAAACAAAAAATTTAGATATTAAAAAACTATATGAAAAGTCGAATAGTACTACATATTGCAATTTTTTGCATATCAAAGGTCAAAGTCTTATAATTTGACTCTAAAAAAAGAAGCAATGACAATTAATAGTGAACTGATAAGTCAACATCTTAATGATTCTATAGTGATTTAGTATGTCTACAAAATAATAACTGATACATCAAATCAATAAAGTTCAAAATCAAACCAAACCGACTACCCACAATCCACCTCTTCATTATTCTTACGTAATTAAGTTCACATTCGGCCACAAAATTAATTCCTATTTAGTCTTTCATTTTGGTAAAATTTGTCAACTTATTTGTGTTTGACAATATGGGAAAGTTGCTTAACACTTGCCCATCTTTAATCAATTCCTCGAACCTTCAACATCAATATTCTTAATTATTTTTCCCATGTGAAAAATATGTGACTAAGAATGGACTAATGGTAAATCTTTTCAACTTTAGATAAATTGATAAAATTATGTGATGGTAAAAATTTATTCAAAATTTGTGTATTTTTTAAAAGAAGCGCATCATATTTGATTAGTTAATTTGAAAAATATTTTTGTAATATTTAGAATAGTTATTTATATTTAACTAAGATTTCAAAAAAAAAGATATTTATTTAGTTTCACCTTCTGCTCCTATTAAAAAAAAAACTTACTCTCCCTAAAAGTTTGGTCAAATCTCCCCAACACTTATTTGGACAAGAAGTCTTGGTATTAATAATGATGGGTTATATAATATTGGGGTTAATAATGATGGAACTATGTGAGTGTAATTTTATTGATAAATTTTGATTCATTGAATTAAAAATGAGATTTACATATAATAATATAAAAT
>JAJOOO010011076.1:0-19432 GCA_029582685.1 Solanum piurae
ATTTTTTAAAAACAAACTTAATTTTTTTTTTTGGGGAAGGGGTGGGGGGGGGGCTAGTAGGGGTGGGGGGGTAGGAGGTGGGTGGGAGGGGGTCAAGGGTAGAGTTAAAAAGTGAAATTTTGAAGTTGAAAATATTTTTTAAAAACAAACTTAAATTATTATTTTTGGGTAGGGGTGGCGAGTAGGGGGTGGGTGGGTGTGGGGGGAGGGGAGGTCAAGTGTAGGGGTAAAAAAATAAAATTTTGAAGTTGAAAATATTTTTTAAAAACAAACTCAATTTTTTTTATGGGGGGAGGGGGGTGGGTGATCGAGGATCGAGAGGAAAAAATAAAAATTTGTAGTTAAAAATATTTTTTTAAAACAAACTTAATTTTTTTTCTTTTTGAAGGGGGTGGGGGGGCTGATAGGGGGGTTGATAGGGGGCTGAGGAGGGGGCAGTGGGTGGAGGTAAAAAAATAAAAAATTGAAATTAGAAATATCTTTTAAAAACAATTTTTAATATTTTTTGGGAGGGGGGGGTAGGGGTGAGGGTGGGGTAAAAAAATTGAATTTAAAAACAAACTTTAAAATTTATTTATTTATTTGGGGGGGGGGAGTTGGGGGCTGGTTTGAGGGTAGGGACAAAATAAATTAATTTTTTCAACAAAAAGTAATTGTAATTTGAAGTTGGAAGAGAGTTTTGGAAAATGTTTTCCTTAAGTTTTGAAAGGAAGTCATTTTCCTTAAATTTGAGGAAAATGAGTTGATTTGGAAAATATTTTCCAAAACATTTAACCCAACCAAACATGAGAAAATTGGAAAATATTTTCCGAAAAATGTCTTCATACCAAACACACCCTTAAAATAAAATAAAATTAAAGACTTCTTTTTGCTTACTCGAAATCTGTTGTGCATTTTTCTTTTAAATTTAATTTGTTGAATAACTAATACCTGCGGTGATTTCTCGATCAACTATCTGATTTATTCATAACGACGGTGAACCAAGACATGAAGAAGTGCAATGCAAAAGAACGCCTTCTTTCTGGAGGCCTCGGGCAATGGAAGATGAACAATCGTTAAGGAATAGCTTGAACTAAGAGGAAGTGAAGTAATACTTGGCCAATTCCTGAATAAAAATATGAATTGACAATTTTACCCTTCACTCTCAATCAAATATACAACACTTCTTTTTATATTAACATTCAGATCCTTTCTCCATATCTGTAGATCTAGAATGGCTCTTCATCTTCCAGGCAAATAGATTGAAAAACTTTCAATCTAGCGTTCTCTCTTTGAGGTTAGAAGTTCTGAAACTCAAAATTTGGCTGATCTTTTTTTATTTTCTTCTTTTTCTCCTCCTGTTTTCTCTTTTTGTGTCTTTCCTCTTGTTAATCTGATGAGAGACGAATGAAATTCTAGATCTTCTCAATATTTTTTAGTTAAGTTGATGTTTGAGTACACCCAAATTTGATGTGAGTTTTGTTTTGTTTGTTCAAAAATCCTGCTTTCTGAAAAATGGGTTCATTAAGTTTAGTTGCTTTAGCTTCTAAAACTGCAAATGATGAACATGTATTTGCAGTTTGATAATATAGTAATAGTATTCTAGCTATTGAAGCCAAACAAAAATAAATATTTTACCCTATTTTTCACTGTTACTTTTCATTATTTTTTTTTAATAAAATTGAACATTCTAGTATGAAACCATTTATTACCTTCCTATTATACACATTTAATGTGTCTGCAATAATTAGTTAAGTAACATGATTGATACTTTTTTTCTTGGGGGGATTCAATTTGATAATGATGTTGCAATTTTTAAATGGAAAATAAGTGTAAATGGATTCTCAGCAATTGTGTGATGTTGAATGCTTTATCATCCTCGAGGATATTGTGGTGCATTCGTATATTGTCCTTATTTGTTTTTTTACGGCTATTTACAGCATGTATTAAGAAAACAGTCTAGAAATAGACGGGTCATTCGATATTGTATGAGTGCTAGAATTCCTAAAATCTTGTCTCATCTAAATGTTCTCATTCACGACAATGATATTGTATGTATTGACAAGCTTAGGATGGATAGAAATGCCTTTCACATTTTAGCCTCCTTAGCAAAGAATATTGGAGGGTTGACTGACAGTAAAAATATGTCGAGTACTGAAAAGTTAGCAATGTTCTTAAATATTGGCTCATCACGAGAAGAACAAGTTTGTCAAAGTTCATTAGATTAGATCGGATTGGAGTGTAAGTCGAGCCTTTAATGAATGTCTAAGAGTTATTCTTAAACTAACTCAGTGTTACTTGTTAAACCTAATCTGGTGCTCGAAGATGATACTGATGATCGATGGAAATGGTTTAAGGTAGGTAAATTTCAATCTAACATTTGATTTACTACAAACAAACTTGAAATATTATGGTAAAAGTATTTTTATTTTTAATAGTCCTTTAGTATTTAGAGTTGAATTTATCTTATAGGGTTGTCTTGGTGCATTGGATGGTACTTACATTTCCATTAGAGTTGAAGCAATATATAAGCCAAGATATAGAACACGAAAGGGAGATATAGCAACTAATGTTTTGGGGGTTTGTGATAGAAATCTCAACTTCATTTATGTATTACCTGGTTGGGAGGGATCATTTGTTGATGGTCGTGTATTGCGAGATGCTGTTGTACGAAAAAATGAGTCGAAAGTACCTCAGGGTATGCTAAATAATAGGCAGACCCTTATCTATTTCTACTACATCAAAATAGAATAATATTTAAAGTAATTATATTATTGTTTACATTTTTAGGCAATTACTATTTGTGCGATGGAGGAAATACAAATGGAAATGGTTTTCTGTCTCCCTACCGAGGATATAGATATTGGCTAAAGGATTGGCAAGGTAACAATCCATCACCTCGATGTCGAGAAGAACTCTTTAATATGAAGCATGCTAGGGCACGTAATGTTATTGAAAGAGAATTTGAACTATTAAAAGGACGTTGGGGAATTCTTAGAAGTCCTTCGTGGTACTCGGTTAAGGTTCACAATAGAATTATTAGTGCATGTTGTTTGATACACAATTTCATCGGAAGAGAGATGGAAGCTGACTCCTTAGATGTGGAAATGGAATTCCACATGGAGAATCAACATGAACATGAAAATATTAATACAATTGAAGCATCTGATAAGTGGACCACTTGGAGGGATGAACTAGCTCAATCTATGTGGAATGAAAGATTGGGAAATCAATCTTTATAATTTTAAACTCTGAAGTCACTATTGGTGTGCATATGCACTTTTGTTTTTGGTTTTTCGTTCACTATAAAATGTAATAGCTTTTTTTATTTTGTGAAAACGAATGGTCAATCTTTTGTATGTCTCACATTGTTGTTTGTACAGAAAAATAGTGAATCTTAATGTATATCTATTATTTTTAAATATAAGTAATGAATTTGTATATATGTCTTCACATTATCTTTTTTCCAGATCAATCAAGTTGTATTACAATTTATTTGGTTATAAGTGAAATAATTTACTAGTAAGTAGTAACTTACTATTACTTGTGATTTCATTTATAATTTTACAGATTGAAATGGCTAGTTCTACTGCTGCAACATCTAACACATCTAGAAGAGGGCAATAAAATCAATACCTTCATCTCGAAGGGTATGGACTCCAGAAGAGGAACTTACTCTTGTAGATGGATTAAAAGAATTGTGTGTTAATGGTTGGAGAGGAGATAATGAAACCTTTAAACATGGATATTTAATGGAATTGGAACACTACATGAATGCTCGTCATCCTAACTGTGGATTGAAATCTCTACCACGTGTTGATTCTAAAATAAGAGCATGGAAAAAGAGTTATGCAACCACATCGTTACTAAAGAGTCGAAGTGGTTTAGGATTCCAATATAGTGATGGAAGTATCTTAGTTGATGATCCAAAAGCTTGGGATGACTTGATAAAGGTGATTTATATTTATTTTAAATCATTAGAGAATTGTTACTTACTTATATTTTCTCTTGGTTAATAGATCTTTGTCTTTGGAATATTGTCAGTTACTTCATGTACTTGTTCTTTATTTTCTTAGGTTGATCCAAATGCCAAGTCAATGAACTTTAAAAAATGGCCATTATTTGCTGACTGTGAAGAGATATTTGGCAAGGATAGAGCTACTGGAGAGTTTGTTGAAGGGCCAGAAGGTGTTGTTGAAGAAATAGAAAGAATTGAAGCTCAAGAAATTAATAATGGCACGTCTGTGGATTTCCTATTGTTGTTGTTGACGTAGATGATGCTTCAGGCACAAGAGAAGATCAAGCTACTCAAGAGGAATCTAATGTATCAACTAGAGCAACACAAAGTCCATTTACTGCTCAAGATGAACCTAATGAATAACTGGAGCAACACAAAGTTCATTCACAACTAAAAAAGGTGAAACCCATTAATCTCATAAACAAGGTAATAACTTTAAACCATCATCTTCTAAAGTCAACGAAAAAGGTAGAAGCAAAAAAAGAAAAACAACTGAAGATGATAATGAGACTGTTCTTAAAAGTTTGATGGAGGTGATGAAATAATTCACTGAAAGTCATGATAAGAGGATGGCTTCTTTAATTGACAAGCTAGGAGAGCGTGATCTATTTGAGATTCATGGTAAGATATTTTATATTATTGGATCCCCTGCATTTGAAATATACAACTTAGATGAACGAGTCAAGGCAGCAATGGGAATTACTCAAGATATAAAGAGGATGAAATTCTTGTTAAGCATCAGTGAACTTGAACATCACAGTATGATATGGATGATTATTAATGATAAGCTTTAAATCACCGAATGGTTTTTGTGTAGCTATTTTATAAGGTCTAACCATAATGAGATTTTTTTTTACCTAGTAGAATGTCCACAAATGTACACATATGTGAATGTTGTGGGCTTAAAGTAGGTTGTTTTTGTATAACAAATGCATGATTAGGTTCAACATTAGTGTTTTTGTAAGTAGCCAACTCCGATGCTCTTCAGATTGCTCAAAACGCTGACCTAAACGTTACGTCATCTTCTCAAGGTGTTTTTAATTCCTTCTTCTCCGAGACTGTAATGAACTTTTCTTTTCTCACAGACTATTCAACAATTGCAGTAATCACAAAGGTCCAATCAGAAATACAAAGTACTCAGATGTTATTATGTCAACTGACTATATGTTTTTGGGGATGGTATTCAACTTTTGAAGCTTGGTGTCTATCATGGAAGGATAATGTTACAAAAATAGGAGACTTCTTTTGAAAAAACATGTAATTGTATGTTTTTGTTGTATGTGCTAGCTTTTGTAATTCAACAATGAATTAGGTAAGTTTCATTCACTTTAAATGAAGATGTGTCTAATATTTTAACAATGAATTATGTGAGAGTAAATTCTTTCCTCATGAATGCTTTCTCTTTTAGCTTAATCTGTATAGTCACGTAGTTGAGGTTCTCTAAAATAAAGAATATCACGTCATTAAGAAAACACTACCAGGTTGGAAGTGGCAAGCAAACTATAGTAATTGTGACAAAGACAGGGATTTGGATCCTTTTGGATTGATAGTTGGTGAAGGTAACCAATTAACATTTTAAAGAGAAACTAATGCACTGTCAAGTAAAGAATGAAAATAAAGTGATTCTGATAAAGGGTTAGAACTATCTATCTACTATACACCATTGGACGTAATAAATTCATCCGTCCTTTAGTTAGTAATGGAAGATTAATGCAATTATAAGGAGTGAAGAACAATTGAATGGTAATCCTATTATAGATTTTGAAGTTAACCTTTGAACAACTATTGACACAAATAGGCTTGGCAGAATTGAGAACAGTTGGAAAACCATTTGGCCAAAACATCATAGTTAAAACGCCTAATTGCACAAACTCAAAACGAAAGCCTCAAAACCCGAACCAACCATCCTACTAGACCAAAAATTACCTTCCGGATCTAACCACGCTGACGGAATTCTCATCCAATCATGTTTTACCAAAAATATTGACTGAAGTCGAATTTTGACTAAATTTCCAAGTTAAAACGCCTAATTGCACAAACTCAAAATGGAAGCCTCAAAACAAAAACCAACTATCCTACTAGACCAAAAATGACCTTCAAGATCTAACCACGCTGACGAACTTCTCATCCGATCACTATTTACCAAGAATATTGACTAAAGTCAAACTTTGACTAAATTTCCAAGTTAAAACGCCTAATTGCACAAACTCAAAATGGATGCCTCGAAACACAAACCAACCATCCTACTAGACCAAAAATGACCTTCTGGATCTAACCGCACTAACAAAATGCTCATCCGATCATGTTTTACCAAGATTATTGACTAAAGTCAAACTTTCACTAAATTTCCAAGTTAAAACTCCTAATCGCACAAACTCAAAATGGAAGCCTCGAAACCCAAACCAACCATCCTACTAGACCAAAAATGACCTTCCAGATCTAGCCACGCTGACGGAATTCTCCTTCGATCACGTTTTACCAAAAATATTGACTAAACTCGAACGTTGACTAAATTTCCAAGTTAAAACGCCTAATCGCACAAACTCAAAATGGAACCTCAAAACACAAACCAACCATTCTACTATACCAAAAATTACCTTAAGGATCTAACCGCGCTGATGAAATTCTCATCTGATCAATATTTTTCCAAAAATATTGACTAAAGTCAAACTTTGACTAAATTTCTAAGTTAAAACGCCTAATTGCACAAACTCAAAATGGAAGTCTCGAAACACAAACCAATCATCCTACTAGACCAAAAATAACCTTACGGATATAACCGCACAGACGAAATTCTCATCCAATCAATATTTACCAAAAATATTGACTAAAGTTGAGCTTTGACTAAATTTTCAAGTTAAAACGCCTAATTGCACAAAATCAAAATGGAAGCCTCAAAACACAAACCAACTATCCTACTAGACCAAAAATGACCTTTTGAATCTAATCGTGCTAACGGATTTCTCATCCGATCAATATTTACCAAAAATATTGACTAAAGTGGATTTTTGACTAAATTTTCAAGTTAAAACGCCTAATTGCACAAATTCAAAATGGAAACCTCGAAACACAAACAACCCATCCTACTAGACCAGAAATGACCTTCCGGATCTAACCGCGCTGATGGAATTCTAATCAGATCACGTTTTACCAAGACTATTGACTAAAGTCAAACTTTAACTAAATTTCCAAGTTAAAACGCCTAATCACACAAATTCAAAATGGAAGCCTCAAAACCCAAACCAACCATCGATACTAGACCAAAAATGACCATCCAGATCTAACCGCGCTGATGAAATTCTCATCCGATCACTATTTATCAAAAATATTGACTAAAGTCAAACTTTGACTAAATTTCTAAGTTAAAACACCTAATTGCACAAACTCAAAATGGAAGCCTCAAAACCCAAACCAACCATCCTACTAGACTAAAAGTGACCTTCCGGTGCTAATCAAGCTGACGTAATTCTCATCTGATCACATTTTACCAACATGGATATCTCACGGTTGATAGTATATGTTGAACAAGTTGAGGAGACAAGTCTTAGGAAGAAGAATAGAGAGGTAAAGAGGGCAAGGGCCGATGATGGAAATTCTTCTAAGGGTAAGTTTGAGGGCTAAAGTGAACCAAGGTTCAAGATGAGGTTGTCCAACCAAAGCTCCTCTAATGCTCCAAGGCCTAACAAAGATAGGGTGTCTAACACTAAGCCTCAAGGAGGCAATAGGGGTGGATCTTCCATGGAGAGACCTACATGTGCCAAGTGTGGTAAAAAACATGAGGGCAAATGTCTTGTCGGTATGGGTGTGTGCTATGGATGTGGAAAAAGTGGACATCAATTGAAAGATTGTTCAACTCGTGCGGCCAAGGGAAGAGAGGGTAATCAAGCTCCTCCAAGTGATTCCAATTCTGATGCTCCCAAAAAGAACCGCTTCTATGCCCTCCAATCCTGAAGTGATCAAGAGGGTTCTCCAGACGTTGTTACCGGTATGTTGTAAGTATTTTCCATTGATGTTTATGCATTATTAGACCCCGGTGTCACTTTATCTTTTGTTACTCCTTTTGTGGCTATGAATTTTGATGTACTTCCCGATATCTTAAAAGAACCCTTTTTGGTTTCTACCCCAGTGGGTGAATCGATTGTAGCTAAAAGAGTGCATAGGAGATGTCCTATCTCTTTGTCTCATAGAGTCACTTTGGTTGATTTGATAGAATTAGATATGTTGGACTTTGATGTCATCTTGGGGATGGATTGGCTTCATGCTTGTTTTGCTTCCATTGATTTTAGAACTCGGGTACTAAAGTTTCAATTTCCAAATGAGCCCGCTTTAGAATGGAAAAGGGGAAACTCTATCCCTAAAGGTCGTTTCATTTAGTGTCTAAAAGCTTGTAAAATGATCTCAAAGGGTTGTGTATCACATTGGACATTGAGTCCGAGACTCCTTCTTTGGAGTCAGTCCCCGTAGTGAGAGAGTATCCGGAAGTCTTCCCCGATGACTTTCCCGGCATTACTCCAGAACGGGAAATAGACTTCGGCATTAATCTTATGCCAATTACAAAACCCATATCCATTCCCTCTTACCGGATGGCTCCGGCCGAATTTAAGGAATTGAAGGCACAACTCAAGGATTTGCTAGATAAAGGTTTTATTCAACCAAGCATATCTCCATGGGGTGCTCCGGTATTATTTGTCAAAAAGAAAGATGGGTCCCTTAGGATATGTATTGATTACAGTCAATTGAACAAGGTCACTATAAAGAATAAGTATCCACTTCCTAGGATTGACAATTTGTTTGATCAACTCCAAGGGGATACCTTTTTCTCCAAAATAGTTCTTTGTTCGGGTTACCATCAACTAAGGGTAAGAGGGTGTGACATTCCTAAGACGGCCTTTAGGACCCGGTACAGTCACTACAAATTTGTGGTTATGCCTTTTGGGTTATCAAATGCCCCGGCGGCATTCATGGACCTAATGAATAGAGTGTTTAGACAATATCTTGATTCGTTTGTGATTGTCTTTATTGATGATATTTTGATCTATTCGAGGAGTGAAGGTGAACATAAGGATCATTTGAGGATAGTATTGCAAGTCCTTAAGGACCACCGACTATATGCTAAGTTTAGTAAGTGTGAGTTTTGGCTAAGGTCGGTTGCTTTTCTTGGGCATATTGTGTCGGGCATGGGAATAGAGGTTGATCCTAAGAAGACGGACGCGGTCAAGAGTTGGCCTAGACCCTAAGTCCCACCAATATTAGAAGCTTTTTGGGTTTGGTCGGATATTGTAGGAGATTTGTTGAGGGTTTCCCATCCATCGATTCTCCATTAACGACCTTGACCCAAAAGAAGTCCAAGTTCGAGTGGTCGGAGGCTTGTGATAAAAGATTTCAAGAATTGAAGGATAAACTCACCTCCGCTCCGGTGTTGACTTTACCGGAGGGTACCAATGGATTCATAGTATATTGTGATGCTTCTAGAGTAGGGTTGGGGTGTGTTCTCATGCAACACGGCAAGGTGATTGCATATGCTTCAAGGCAACTCAAGATTCATGAAAAGAATTACCCGACCCATGACCTCAAACTTGTGATGGTGGTATTTGCCTTGAAAATATGGAGACATTATCTCTATGGGGTGCATGTAGACGTGTTTACCGACCACAAGAGTCTTCGATATGTGTTTAGCCAAGAAGACTTGAATCTCAAACAAAGGAGATGGTTAGCACTTTTGAAAGATTATGACATGAGTGTCCTACACCACCCCGGAAAAGCTAATTTGGTTATGGATTCCCTAAGTAGATTGTTCATGGGTAGTGTGGCTCATGTAGAAGATGAGAAAAAGGAATTGATTCGGGATGTGCATAGATTGGCCCGGTTAGGTGTCCAACTAGTGGATTCCACCAAAGGTGGATTCATGGTTCATCATAGTTCCGTATCGTCCTTTGTGGTTGATGTGAAGTCTAAGCAATATCTTGATCCTATATTTATGGAGTTGAAAGAATCAATTCTCAACAAGTTCGTTGAGGTTTTCTCCCAAAGGGGAGATGGGGTGCTTAGGTACCACGGTAGATTATGTGTTCTGTATGTTGACGGTTTGAGGGAGAAAATTCTAGAAGAAGCTCATGGTTCGTAATATTCTATTCATCCGGGAGCCACCAAGATGTACCGTGATCTACGGGAAGTCTATTGGTGTAATGGAATGAAAAAGGATATAGCGGGCATTGTGGCCAAATGTCCTAATTGTCAACAAGTCAAGGCCGAACACCAAAAACCTGGAGGTTTGTTACAAGGTATAAATATTCCCACTTGGAAGTGGGAGGAGGTGAATTTGGACTTTTTTGTGGGTTTGCCTCATACTCGAAGGCAACATGATTCTATTTGGGTCACTGTTGATATGATGATGAAATCAGCCCATTTCATTCCCGTCAAGGTTACTTTTTTGGTGGAAGACTATTCTAAGTTGTATATCAAGGAGGTAGTGAAGTGGCAAGGGTTCCTTTGTCTTATCATATCGGATCGAGGTGCTGAATTTACTTCACATTTTTTTAAGGTGTTTCAACAAGGACTTAGTACCGCTTTCCACCCCCAAACGGATGGTCAAGCGGAACACACCATTCAAACCTTAGAGGACATATTGAGGGCGTGTGTGATTGATTTCAAGGGTAATTGGGACGACCATATTCCATTGATAGAATTTGCCTACAACAATAGCTACCACTCAAGCAGTGTCATGGCTCTGTTTGAAGCACTTTATGGTAGGAGGTGTAGATCTCCGGTGGGTTGGTTCGAAGTAGGTGAGTTTGTTCTAATTGGTCCCGAACTAGTCTATGATTCCATTGAAAAAATTTGACTCATTAGAGAGGGGTTGAAGACGGCTCAAAGTCGGCAAAAGTCCTATGCCGACAATAGAAGAAAGGATCTTGAATTTGAGGTTGGTGATTGGGTCTACTTGAAAATTTCACCTATGAAAGGTGTGATGAGGTTTGGGAAAAAGGGGAAACTTAGTCCCCAGTTTGTGGGCCCGTACCAAATCTTGACACGTATTGGGAAAGTTGCATATGAATTGGACTTGTCAAGTGAGTTGACTTCGGTTCACCCGGTGTTTCATGTCTCCATGCTCAAGAAATGCATTGGTGATCCAGTATCCAACCTTCCTTTAGAGGGTTTAGGAGTTGATGAGAACATTTCCAATGAAGAAATTTCGGTTGAGATTTTGGACCAACAAGTTAAGAAGTTAGGGAACAAAGAAGTAGTTTCCGTTAAGGTCTTATGGAGGAATCACCTAGTTGAGGGTGCTACATGGGAGGCCAAGGCCGATATGAAGTCCCGCTATCCTCATTTTTTTCCTTCTACTCATATCCTTACTTGAGGTAACTAGTTTCTTGAGTTTGGTGTCTTGGAAATCATTTGTGCTATGAGTTTTCCTTATGATTTACTTATGTTGTGCATGTTCTTATGAGAATTCATGTTTAGCTTCTATATTGAGTTTTCATGATTTATATGCTCCTCATGTTGGTTTGCACTTTAGTGTGATAATTGCATATTTGACTTCATGAGGTGAAATAATGAACATGTTTTGCTATACTTGTGATGATATGGCTTAATGGATCCTTACTGATTGTGTTGAGCTTGTTTGAGTTGGAGAAGGTAGTTCCTCCTAAAATGATATGAAATGATGAGTTTTGTGCATGTTGGGTTGTGGACGTAGTTCCTACTTCCTTGTATTTGCATTGTTTATGTCTTGAGATGGAGTTGATGTTTCCTCCTATGAATTGTGCATTTTACTATGTTGCATGCATGATGGGATGCTAGTCTTGATTCTTTATTTTTCGTAAGGTGTCTAAATTGTCATTCGAGGACGAATGTTCCCAAGGGGGAGATAATCTAACACTCCAGAAAATACTAGGTTAAACTATAGCCTAAATGTGAGGATGGACGTCTTGAATGAGAGTTATAGGAGTAAAGGCCATGATGCAAGTGCCATGGCAAAGGGGCCAAGCCAAGGCCAAGGTCCAAGGCAGCCCCTAGCCTTAAGTGCACTGCCTCACCCTTCACGAGAGGGACCACGATCCGTGGTCCTCATCACGGCTCGTGAAGGGGAATCGTGAAGATGCCTTGGACACAAAAATGTGGCCCCTACTTTTTCAAACAACTGCCTCAAACTTCATGGCCATCACCACGGCCCGTGGTCATGACCACGACCATGGGAGGTACTCGTGAAGTTGACTTAGGCGAATAACCAATGGTCCCAAGTGGCAAGGCCACTGCCTCAAGGACCACGGCTCGTGGAGCCTATCGTGGTGATGCCTTGGGCATGTGAGCCTTTTGTCACCATGAAGGGGCTATTTCCCCAATCTTCATGAGGAGGACCACGAGCAGTGGTCCTCACCACGGCTCGTGAATATGGTCGTGAGCCTGGATGGGGTCGTTTAAGTGAGGGTCATTTAAGTCTTTTACTTTTTAAGTCCAATTAAAGTGGGGGTATTTTGGGTATTTTGGGTATTTTAGGGGTAAAATATAATATTAGTTTTAAGTCAAAATTCACAAGACTTGGTCATTATTCACAAACACCCAAATATTTTCCCAAAATCCTCTCCTCTCAATATTTCTCTCTCTAGAAGTTCCTCCATTGAAGAACACCAAGAACTTGAAGGTTAGGGCTCAAGAATCCATCTTCTCAACTCCAATTCATGGGAAAAGATTCACTACAGGTATGGGAACCATGATTCATGGAACAGTTTTCTCCAAGAAGCCTTCAACTCTAATTTCGAAATTGGGTATATTGTTCAAATACTAGGGTTTTCATTCAAGCCATGGGTTTTTCCTCAAAATGATTTTATTAAGTTAATTGCGTTATATTATGGATGATTTGATGTTTAATGGTGATTTTTATTATAAAATTCCCATTGAACCCATGAACTACCCCATGACCCTAATTTCATGAATTATGTTGGGTGTATTGATATAAGATAATTACTATGAATTGTTCCTATGTTAATCTAGTTATTGAATCTTGTTTTATTCATGCTTAAAGTAGTATTTAAAAATGTGATTGTGATACTTGGTTCATGACCCTTGAAGGGGGTAAATTGTGAAGGTTGGTGCATGATTGATGATAGTTGTATGTGAACTTACAATTCACTTGAAAGGTAAAAATCTTGTCACCATTGTGTAAATTGAGGTATTATTGAAAGGTCAATTCTCCCCTTACCTTTAGAAATATTCATGTATGACTTGTCTAGGATGGTGATAATGTTGTTGTGTTGATTGAAAGGCTAATTCTCATGAAAACACTATAAATGTAATGTGAAAGTTCTACTCACATGTTGATGACGATTCTAAGGTTGAAAGTACATTCTCACCTTTAATGAATCTATGAGCTATTTTGATGAATTGTATTGAATGAAGGGTAGAGCATTCCTTCACACTTGTAAATTAAATTTGAGACAAATTATGTATAATTTGGGAAATAATGCTTAGCAACTAGTGGATATGGACAATGAGGTAAAGGCCCTTCCGTCAATGCATTAGGTTGGGTCATTTAAGTGAACTCATAAGATGGAAGCTCCTCCGCCAATGCAATAAGTCGGGTTTCTAGAAGAAATCTCTTGATCCCATAACTATGTGCCCACATAGGACCTTAGCTAGTGGATCCACCTAAAAGCTAAACATGTTAGTTCTACCTTAGGCAAGTAGGACACCTTCTTTCGGTGTGGGTTACACGACAACGGATTCCATGTAGCTCACACAGTCTATGTCGGTTATGGCTACTCTTCCCTATATGATAAGATAATAAAAAAGTCATGAACTATAATTTAACTTCTTGGTGAGTTTACTAGTAGGAGTGGGGGTATGGTACTTCACTTCCACATTGCACAAGTAGACTTAGTAGGATGTTATGGGATGGTTCTTTTATATTATGATGAGATATGAATGTATGCATATATGTTTAATGGATAGTTTTTGTGATTGACTTTCCTTATGTTCAAGTAATGTACATGACTATTTCCTTATTGATGTCTATTGATTATGATGAGGTCTAAAGATTATATGTATGACTAAGGTAGCTTCAAAGGAGTACTTGGTATGGTTGGTATTATGGGATGCCAACCATACATTTCACAAGTGTTCTTTAGGGGTTGCTAAGGTGTTGATATTATTATGTTGGGAATATAAATGTGATTATGGCTTGTCTTTGACATTGAAAATGCATGTTGGTTTCCAAACTTGATAAATGCATTCCTTTCAACTGAATTGTCTTTTTTTATCATATTTTAAGGATTTTATGCATGTTTCCATACTCAGTACAATTTTGTGCTAACTCCTTCTTCCTCTACATTTTCATAAGTGTAGGTTCCGGCTAGGTGACATGCACTCTCCTTTCTTGAATAAGACTTGGATTGCTTATCTCCAATTTGTGGTGAGTCCTCAAGTTCGAGGAAGGATTTCCATTTCTTAGTTCAAATTGTGCTTCTCTTATATTTAGACTTTTATTGATGTAAAGGGCTAAGTCCCACACTTTGTATTCATATGTTTAGATGGTAAATGAGACAAAGTCTAGATTTTTATGACTTTCTTATGAAAATGAAGTTTGACTTCTATTGTAAAAGTTTTAATTTTTTCCGCATTATTTATATGTCTTATGTTATGATGATGCTAGAGGCTTGTATACGACCCCTTCTGGGTTAAGTATGTCGTGTCGCTTCTAGGGGATAAATCCGGGGCGTGACAAACTTGGTATCAGAACATAATGTTTTGGGATAATATTTAGGTTGATGTCTCATGAACCACATCTAGTAGAGTCTTGTTCATGAGTGTGAAGCGCACCACACTTATGAATTAGAGGCTATAAGATGTTTAGGAACTTTCTCTTTTTCCATTACTCTTTAGTCGTGCTTGGAGTCTTAACTCTATGAAGTCCTTTCTCCTAACCCTTTTCTTGTGATTATAGGCAATGAATACAAGAAGGGTTAATGCTAGGAGGGCGGTAGATGAGAATGTGAATAAGGAGGTTCCCCCTCAAGCTCCACAAGACCCGCAAGTTCCTAATGATGAAGGGGCTATGACTAATGTGGAGAGAATGACGCCTCTCCAAACTTTGACTCAACTCATGATGGTTCAAACTCAAGCCGTCACCACTCAAGCCAAATACCGCTTCGCACCGAACTCTAAGCGCTAGTTGACCCTTCTTCGGTCTCTTTCAGCGGGGAGGAACTTCCAGATGAAACTATTTCCGAGTTTTGGATGCTTGCTATCTGCAGTGAAAGAATTGAGAAGGATCTTTGCTCCCGGTGACCGGCTTTGGGGGACCCATAACGGCCCAAGCTAACTGAGAAGTTGGGTCCTAGGTAAACCCCAATGTGAGTACCATGGCCTCAAGGTTGCGAGATTTTACTAGGATGAACCCTCCTATTTTCTTGGGTTCCAAAGTGAATGAAGACCTACAAGAGTTTTTGAAGGAGGTCTACAAGATAATGGAGGCTATGAGGGTCACTTCTATTAAGAAAGCCGAATTAGTCAGGTATCAATTGAAATATATGGCCCAAGTATGTTACACTCAATGGAAGGCTAATGGGCTATAAGAACGGGTCCCATAAGTTGGGAAGTATTCAAGAAGGCCTTCATTGATAGGTTCTTCCCCCGTGAGAAGAGTGAAGCCAAAATTGAGGAGTTCATCAACCTTCACCAAGGATGTATGAGTGTCCAAGAATACGCCTTGAAATTCACTAAGTTGTCCAAATATGCCCCATCTTTTGTTTCTAATCCAAGGGATGAGATGAGTCGATTTGTGACCGGTGTGTCCGATGTCATTGAAGAAGAATGTCGTGCGTCAATTCTCCATGGCAACATGGATATCTCACGGTTGATGGTATATGCTCAACAAGTTGAGGAGACAAGTCTTAGAAAAAAGAATAGATAGGTTAAGAGGGCAAGGGCCGATGATGGAAATTATTCTAAAGGTAAGTTTGACGGCCAAAGTGGACCAAGGTTCAAGAAGAGGTTTCCAACCAAAGCTCCTCCAATGCTCCAAGGCCCAACAAAGATAGGGTGTCTAACCCTAAGCCACAAGGAGGCAATAGGGGTGGATCTTCCATGGAGAGACCTACATGTGCCAAGTGTGGCAACAAGCATGAGGGCAAATGTCTTGCCGGTATGGGTGTGTGCTATGGATGTGGAAAAAGTGGACATCAATTGAAAGATTGTCCAACTCGTTCGGCCAAGGGAAGAGAGTGTAATCAAGCTCCTCCAAGTGGTTCCTATTCTGATGCTCCCAAGAAGAACCGCTTTTATGCCCTCCAATCCCGAAGTGATCAAGAGGGTTCTCTGGACGTTGTTATCGACAAGTTGCAAGTATTTTCCATTGATGTTTATGCATTATTAGACCTCGGTGCCACTTTATCTTTTGTTACTTCTTTTGTGGCTATGAAATTTGATGTTCTCCCCAATGTCTTAGAAGAACGCTTTTCGGTTTCTACCTCGATGGGTGATTCGGTTTTAGCTAAAAGAGTGTATAGGAGATGTCCTATATCTTTTGTCTCATAGAAGTCACTTTGGTTGATTTGATAGAATTAGATATGTTGGACTTTGATGTCATCTTGGGGATGTATTGGCTTCATGCTTGTTTTGCTTTCATTGATTGTTGAACTCAGGTAGTAAAGTTTCAATTTCCAAATGAGCCCACTTTAGAATGGAAAGGGGGAACCTCTATCCCTAAAGGTCATTTCATTTCATGTCTAAAAGCTTGTAAAATGATCTCAAAGGGGTGTATGTATCACATTGTTAGGGTCATGGACATTGAGTCTGAGACACCTTCTTTGGAGTCGGTCCCCATAGTGAGAGAGTATCCGGAAGTCTTCCTCGATGACTTGCCCGGTATTCCTCTCGAACGGGAAATAGACTTCGACATTTATCTTATATCGGATACAAAACCCATATCCATTCCCCTTTACCGAATGCCTCCGTCCAAATTTAAGGAATTGGAGGCACAACTCAAGGATTTGCTAGATAAGGGTTTTATTCAACCAAGCATATCTCCATGTGGTGCTCCGGTATTATTTGTGAAAAATAAAGATGGGTCCCTTAGGATGTGTATTGATTACCGCCAATTGAACAAGGTCACTATAAATAATAAGTATCCACTTCCTAGGATTGACGATTTGTTTGATCAACTCCAAGGGGCTACCTTTTTCTCCAAAAGAAATCTTCATTCGGGTTACCATCAACTAAGGGTAAAGGGTGTGACATTCCTAATATGGCCTTTAGGACATGGTACGGTCACTACAAATTTGTGGTTATGTCTTTTGGGTTAACAAATGCCCCAGCGGCATTTATGGACCTAATGAATTGGGTGTTTAGACAATATCTTGATTCATTTGTGATTGTCTTTATTGATGATAATTTGATCTATTTGAGGAGTGAAGGTGAACATAAGGATCATTTGAGAATAGTATTACAAGTCCTTAATGACCACAGACTATATGCTAAGTTTAGTAAGTGTGAGTTTTGGCTAAGGTCGGTTGCTTTTCTTGGGCATATTGTGTCAGGCATGGGAATAGAGGTTTATCCTAAGAAGACGGACGCGGTCAAGAGTTGGCCTAGACCCTAAGTCCCACCGATATTAGAAGTTTTTGGGGGTTGGCCGGGTATTATAGGAGATTTGTTGAGGGCTTCTCATCCATCGCTACTCCATTGACGGTGTTGACCCAAAAGAAGTCCAAGTTTGAGTGGTCGGAGGTTTGTATTTCATGAACCTAAATCTGCCCAAAGACTTCATTCCTTCCTTCTTCAACTGTAAGGTGACGATCCGGTGCTCTCATCATCTGAACCTACTTTTGTTTTACCCTTTCCCCTCATAGAGGAAGCATTCCCAAAATTTAGTTTCTTAATGTCCAGTTCAATTTCGGGGATCCTTGCAGACGATTTAGTGATATTAATTATCTCTTGATCAACTTTTGCAATCTTTCTTTTCACCGAGGCTGTTTCCATGTCAACCTCAATAATTCTCTCTCGTAGCATCCATTCAGTTTGGTCCAGTATTGCAAGTCTCATTTTGGCTGCAGCTATCCTCTCTCTAGTCTCGACAAATTTTCTGAACATTGACTCTTCAGTATCTTCCTCACTAACCAAAGCAATAGGTGGGATTGGTGCGTTGATATTTCTTCCAGACATTCTAGCAAATCGACCTTCCTGTGATGGACGAATAAAAACTTAGGAGATTTTTAGAGTAGACGATTTATATATTTCTGAGAAACTTGGGCAACACTTCAGAAGTAATTTGGACGGACTTTGTTGTTGTGAATTTTAATATATGCTTAAGGTGCTCTAAGAAAGAAGAGTGGATTAATTATGCTTTAGACAAAATGACACATCATAACACAAGGCAATTATATCAAGCAACACACAAACAATTTATATCGCGTCCTAAACTTGTGACCTTTTTATGCCAAAGGTGGGCCTATCGAATTGAAGGATGTATAACTTCGTTTGAAACATTGCATTGCCTCGAAACCCAAATTTATACAATTTTTATGAATGAAACTGAAAGGGGATACATAATAGGGAAAAGGGATACAAATGATCAATCTCACGCAGGGGTATAATTCTAAACTATGCTTCCATGGACGGTCCTTCATCTTGATTTCTTATAATCTCCGAATGTCCACACTTTTGGATGAAATGGTAACTTCATGCTTCTTCGACTCGAACAAACTATTAAACTCTCAACCCCAAGAGACAATGTTTTGCCAAATGACGTATACATCCTTCAAGTTTAAACACATAATCATGATTGTCTTTTATTGACCAATGGGTCAAATCAACACAAGGTGGGCTTCTAATGGGCCCAACACGCCTTGGGTGTTGGGTAAACCTAGTTCATAATGCGCTAAAAATTGGGATTTGGTTTCGCTCTACGCTAGTTGACTAAGAGTGACTTTTGAAAGACCGAGAACCCAAGTGGACAACTTAGGCCGGAATTCATTACAACCATTGGACGCATGACATACCAATAAATTGCCGATCCTTCCGAAAAAGGGTTGAGTATAAAAATTCAGGCTGCGATTATGCAGAAACCGTCCTTAATATACTATACATATAATATGAAGTGTCATGAATGCAATGACAGTTATAACAAATTAAACACATTAAGCGCAGATAAACAATTCAGCAAATAATAACAATTAGTCAAATAAGTCAAATCTTATGGTTATAACTTAATTAGATCCCCAGCGGAGTCGCCATTTCTGTTATGCCGTAATTTTACTAACCTTTAGAAAAACCACTTTTTGAAATGTTCCATGTATAAAACAATTCGAGAAAAATACTTAGAAAAGAGTCGCCACTTAATTTTTTAAAGAAATTAAGAAAACTTATAATTTTCAAAGATTTAAACAGAAAAAATCATTTGAAAATACCAAAGAGGGTTCGGGGTTCAATTTACACTTC
>JAJOOO010011077.1:0-11426 GCA_029582685.1 Solanum piurae
TCTGTTTAAATCTTTGAAAATTATAAGTTTTCTTAATTTCTTTAAAAAATTAAGTGGCGACTCTTTTCTAAGTATTTTTCTCGAATTGTTTTATACTTGGAACATTTCAAAAAAGTGATTTTTCTAGAGATAGGAAAATTACGGCACAACAACACATACTACCCAGCCCCATGCTACCCCACCCCCTTCTTCTTCATCTTCTTCCCTAATCTCTGTAACATTTCATTTCTAAACCATAATAAAACTCAATATCTTATCAAATTATTTACTGATTCAGTTTTTTTTAAAAAAAATTCATACCTAATATGTGAGAGAAATATATAGAGAAAGACACATACAAGAGTGATGAAGAAACGGAGTTTGTTGACGGATAAGCATTTCAAAATCGGTTGCAAAAGAGAAATCAAGAGGACTCAAATTAATTTTATCGAATTCTTTGATATTATTTTTTATAAGTTAAATAGGTTTACATTTTAATTTTGAGTGGTGATGTTTGTTTGAAGATGGCCAGAAATGGAGCTATCAGCTAATTTTTTTACTCCAATGTCCAAAAATCTTCTTTCTTCTTTCGTTTTTGAAGATCCAATGCAGTTGTCTTTAAAAACCTAGTTGAGGTGAAGAAGACGACTGAAAGCGGGGGTGGGGGCTTTTTCTTTTTGCGATTAAAAAAATTATTGGTTTAAAAAAATTTCAAAAAAAATCGTTTAAGTCATTTACGATGATAAGAATCAATGGAAGAAGAAAAAGGGAAGTTTTCTTGAAAAAATAAATAAAAAAATATGATTTTAGAAATCTTCACGCGCCAAAGGAAAGTAAAAAACACTTTTTCTGTCATATCAGCATTGTGTTTAATAGGTATACATTTTGAACAATTTAGGTGTTCAATAGGTACTAGCCCTAGTTGAGGTGTCTAAGTGAAATATACGGACAACTTCAAGGGGTTGTAGATGACTTAAGCCAAGAGTTTATTATTAACTAACACAATTTTAAAGCATGCATTAACATCGTTAGAAATATTGATTAAGTTTTTTCTACCATAAAGAAAATTATCATTTATTATTTTCGTAATATTTAAAACTAAACATTTAATTTTAATTCCCTAATATTTAGGATTTCTTTCCATTCATTTTAATTTAATGAGTCATTAATTGATAAATTTAACACGTAATGTGACTTCTAGATGGACTTCAAACTTTAAAGACTAATCAAATTCTAATTTATTTTCTATTTGTTTGATAGAATTTATAAATCTTTATTTTTTCCATTAATTTATCAAAAATATATAGGGTATTTTGTATATGAATTGTATTTATAATGAATTATTTTTTTTTGGTAAACACGGACTCTTTAATATCTTATAGTTTGTTTGATAAATTTTTTAGAAGATTAAAAGTGATTATTTATCTTTAAATTTTTTAAAAATAAAGTGTTTCATCAAGTTTTTGAAGGAAAATGATTTTTTATGGACTAGCATAAGCTTAAAAAATAGTTTTTCTCATAAACTATTTTAATAAAGTTAACTTAGAACAATTTTTAAAAGCTCGGTGAAACACTACTAACCACACAAAACTGATTTTCAAAATTAATTGATGAAAAATAATTTTTTGAGAAAAGGGTCTGAAAAATACTTTAACTTTGGCCGAAATTGTTGTTACGATACCAAATTTTATGGATGACCTTTTACCCCCTGCAATATTTAATAGTGTATTTTAAAGGTATATGTGTGTCCACGTGGACACATTACTATTAATAATGATGCAATATTTATGATGTCCGTGGGCACATATATACCTTTAAAATACACTTTTAAATAGTGCAAGGGGGTAAAAGGTACTTTCCAAAGTTCGGTATTGTTACAACAATTTCGGATATATTTCATACCTTTTTCCCTAATTTTTTTCTCATCAAAAGTACTTTATTTTTTTAAAAAAAACAATAATAACTTATTCAGGTAATTCCACAAGTGACGTTTAGAGAGAGTAGAACGTACACAATTTTACCTCTACCTTCATAATATACAAAAATGTTGTTTTTAATAAACCCTTGACTCAATATTTTTTCTTTAAAAAAATATAAAAAATTTAGAAATAAAATTGAATTTCGAAAATTAACCAAACGCCAAACATTTTTTTAGTATTTCATCAAAGAATAAAAACTCCATATCTTTTTCTTCGTAAATTGATTAATTTACTTTTTCTTTGACCGCGGTTAGTATATTTTTAATATTATTTTCTTCTTATAGCCCTGTTTAATATTATATTTTGCTATCTAAAAATAACAATTGTTTCACTACACATATTTTTTATTTGAAATATTTAGGAGTAATACGATAGAATTAAAGTACCATTATAGTGCTTATCGCCAAGAGTTTTGATAATATTTGTAAAATATCAATTTTATATCTTAAGACTTTTTGTATATGTCTCTTTTATGTAATTTTTTTCTCATTGTAGTTAAATGAACTCATATCTTTAATGTAAATTATTTAATATTTTAAATTAGTTAACCTGACTAATATATTTAAGTATTGGATATATAATTAAGAGAGTGAATCATCTTCTATTTCTTAGATAAAGTTGATATCTCCAAGGCAAATACGAAAATTTTAATTTAGACGTCTGGACAAATATTTGCACTAATGTTATATTGAATTATATTAGTAAAATCGTATTACTCATAAAAAAAAGTTATCTCTAGAAAAGTGTGCAGGAGAATTTTCTAACTATAATTAATTTATTTTCTTTCAAAAGAAGTATGTGGCTGATAAGCAATTTCTGAGGAAAGTAGACAAGTCATTGCTTCCAAATTGTTTGAAGGTCATGTCAAGCTCAGTATATAAAAGAATTTAAGAAAATCCAACATAAAATATTAATAATATAAGAATTAATTATGATAAATTTATGTATTTTTTATATAAGTAAGAATTAGTTAGGTATGATTTAGTTATTCATGCAGTATTACTTATTCTATCTTTTATATTTTACATAAAATAATATATAGATTCCCTTGTTATTTTGTATATGTATTAGTTATGTGAGTTTTTAAATTACAACTATATTATAATCGGTGTATTATATATTATACATAGCAAATAAAAAAATCAAATATAATATTACTTATATAAAATTAAATATATAAATAAATAAAAATAATACTTTTTAAAGTTTTATCACATATTTCTTATTGGAGATATGTACCTCTACGGCTCTGTATTCTTTATTGGAATATATCTTTTACTTTGTGATTTTTTGCTAATCTATTACTTGTTATAAATCAATTATGATAACTTTTTTCCCTTCTTTGATAAAACAAATCAAATATATAATTAAAAAAATCAAGCATATCCTAACACTTAAAAGTCCAACATCCATATGACATAGAGGAGCTTTAAAAAATAATGATATTTTGAACTTTAATTATCAGTCACAACGATAGTTTGGCAAATTTTCAAATATAGTAATAATTTACTTAAAAGAATTTGTGATACGGTGTATCGATTCACCTTATATTTGTGTATTATTTTTCTCTATACTTGTTCGCTTTGTATCAACATGAACAGTTACAAAATGAATTGCTAATCATGTAGAGCTCATATTCCTTCAGAAACTCCTGCATATGCTAATCATGTAGATTAGTGTGCAATCATTACAATACTCAATTAAAAAAAAATAATTATTATTAAGAATATCCTTGAAACATAAGGCACATGCGGGTAAATCGTGATAAATGGGCATATAAGTACGTCCAAGATCAGAGCATTTGGTAACGGGATAAAAAACAAGTTATTTAGTTTCTGTATAGCTTATGTGATATTTGGTAGATATATAAGAAATAATTTATTAATGTATAAAATTAATGTGACATTTCATTGACAATTTAGAAATCTGTAAAAGTTATAAGGAAATCTATTTATTATTTTACAAGATAAAAGATGGAATAACTAATACATATATAATTAGGGGTATGCAAAAATCGAACCGACAGATAAAGCGAATCGAAAAAATGCTATTGGTTTACTGTATTAGGTTAACAGGTTTTTAATGGTATTTTTCTTAAGAAAAATATATCGGGTTATTGGTTCAATTTTGATTTGTTAATATTGGGTAAACCGATAACTCAATAAGACCGTAATATTTACTACTTTACTCCTACATAAATATTAAATATTAATCTCAATATCTTACTCGTTGCTGCCTTTTGCCTTTAGTCTTCAATTCACACATCACAGTGACTTTGAGTTTATAACTTCACATTATACAAAACATCAAAACTTAAAGTAAGAACCTTATTCCTCTTAATTTTTTTTTTGTTGCACTTGTATAGTTCTTTTCATGTTAGTTATTACTATTTCTATTTTATGAGTGTTCTGTAAAGTTACATTATTGCCTTGTCGCGTCAAATTATTGGAGAAGTCATATATTTATTTTATAAGTGATTTTTTATTGGTTAAATCAAAAATCAAATCGTTAAGAACCAAAATCAATAAAAAAAAATATCTTATTGATTTGATTACTGGTTTAACATATTTAAAAATTGAAAATCAATAAATCAAACCGAACAAATTGATGATGATACATAAATAACTAACACATACATTAAATAAGATATATAGATCCATTAATAAGTAATTCCTATATTATTAATACTACGTAACTCTGACCAGCTACCCAACGACCCCTAATCACTTGTATACGCATTGCATAGGGAAAAGAGTGATTCAAGACAAAAGATAAACAATCAATGATTCCTTGTAGACTTAAAACATTGCTATAGTCTTTGCCTTTGGAATATTAGTTGGTGATAAAAGTCCAAAGGGTCAACGTCGTACGTGGAAATTTTAGTATAGTCCCTCTTCTCGGGTATTTACAAAATTAGAAAAATCAAATAATTCCAATCTCTCCGGTTCCTCTAGGGCGGTCTTAAATTTCTTACACGTGTCCCTTTTTAAACTTGAGGAACAAGATTTATTTAGTTAACTAAAAACTTTAAAGGGGCTCGTTTGGTCGGAGAACAAATTATTTCAGAATCAGTTATTTCAGGATTGTTATCTCACCTTCAATATGAAATAAAAATAATATTTACAATCCCAAGATAACTATTTCCTGAATAAGTTATCTTGTGATTTTATCTCAATACATATGAGATAAATTCATTCTAAAATTAAATATAATATTAGTTATTCCTTATCCTTCGTACCAAACAATTGTTTAGGTCTTTCTACTTATATATATATGGAAAGCTTTAGTTACTCAATAACCTATGACATATTCTCCAAAACCATGCAGCATAAGAAAATTGTTACTATGTTTTTTTCTTTTTTCATGTGTTTGCTTTTAATCTTGAGATCAGTCAACGCCCAAAACACCAATAACAATACAGATTCTACTACAATCACAAAAGCTGCTAACATCACAAAACCAGGATGTCCAAAACAATGTGGAAACCTTATAGTTCCATATCCATTTGGAATTGGTTCTGATTGTGCCTTAGACCCCGTGTTTGAGATCGAATGCAACATCACTTCATCTTCAACAACACCTTTCATAGGGAAATTTGAAGTTTACAACATCTCTGACTCAGAAATGCGCATATCTAATTCTGTAGCTCGGAGTTGTTACTCATCCGAAGGAACACTTTTACTCCAAGATAATCCCGCATCGATGAATTTAGGACCAACACACCCTTACAGTATCTCAAACGTTAACAAATTTACTGTCGTTGGTTGTGATGACGCTTCTCTACTAAATGATTTTTACTTCATTAGTGGTTGTGGCTCTCTCTGCAGTCGTAATTCTAGTGATGCTGTTATTGAAGGAACATGTAAGCAAGAAAATGGTTGTTGTCAAATAGATATAACAAAGGGGATGAAATCCTTCGGAATAACAATGATTACCATGTATAACCACACAGGAGTTTGGTCTTTCAATCCATGTGGCTACGCATTCTTTGGTGAGGCCAATCGTTTTCAATTTCAGGGATTGACGGATCTAAATGATACGAATTTTGTAGAGAGGATTAACCATAATGTCCCTATCGTGCTAGATTGGACCATCGGAAATCTTACTTGTGTTGAAGCAGAGAAAAGCAAAGATTATGCTTGTCTGGTTAATAGCCAGTGTGTGGATTCCGACACTGAAAGTATTGGTGGATATCGGTGCAGGTGTAACCCGGGATATGAAGGCAATCCATACATAGGTCCGGGATGCCAAGGTAATTGACTTGATGTCCTAATTACTTTTATTATTAGCTAGAAAGTTTTTTTTTGTTGTTTTATTAAAGAGAAACAAAGTATAAGAAGAAGTGATTTAATAGGTTGGGTGGTAGGAGAGAAATTGAAATTTCTAGGTCATTAAAATTAAAAGTTTTTTAAAGACAAGAATTCTCATGAGTCAATTCAAGTTACATATCAACTCAGTTTTTAATGGATTGAAATGAGTTGAAGTAATGAATGAGCGGATCGATGACCCGCCCAAACCTAAACGGATTGGACGAGTTGAGTTTGATTTTACCACCTCTACATACGACAATAGGGTTTTCCCTATTTCTTACTCCACTATCACTAGAAATAAAAAAGTACTACCTTATCTGCCTGATTGAAGTGCGGACCTAACACATTGGACGTGAATTTTACTCAATGGACAAGTCGACTCAGATACGAGCTGATGTAAAATGAATTAGATGAGAATGAATAATATATTTGACTCAATCAGTAATTGATAAGGATAAAAATGGGTAAACTCCTTACCATTTTTCCCTTTTAGGGTATGTTTGGTATGAAATAAAATATTTTCGAAAACATTTTTCTGATGTAAAAGAAGTTTTGAGAATTTTTTTTTCACTTTATGTATGAAAGTCATTTTTCTTAAATTAGACGAATATAAGTCCATTTTTAAAAACACTTAAATCAATCAAAATGAGAAAATTGAAAGAAAAAAAAATCAAAAACATTTTCTTCATACCAAACACACACTTAATTAAAATGCATGTATTAGCTTTGTGTATTACTAGTACCTTGTTTGATACTCTTTTTCAACCTATGTATAACTTGCATTAGTTATACACTCTATTGTGTATTAAGGTGTGCGTTGCTAATACCATGGATTTCTAGGTATTAGCAATGCAATGTTTTAATGCATACATTAGTATGATAAAAGACTCAATGACCCCTCAAAACCTTTTTTACATCTTTTCCACCGTAAAAGTGAAGGGTATCTTTGTAAATAATTTTTTTAATGCAATACATACTATTTTTAATGCATCAAATCAAACAACACATTAAAATAATCTATGTATAATTAATGCAAGCATAACTAATACATGCATTACTAATACAAACATTATTAATACACTCTATTTAGCATTATTCTTATACACTCTATTAAACAAGCAGTGCAATTGGTGGATACCCATGACTCATGAGTTATCTGTTTTCTATATTTTATAAGAGCTAATATACGTGTTAATCCATATTTGACCACTTTAAATGATTGGATAGTCAACCATTAAAAATACATTGGGTCGAGCGGATAACCATAAATTTAACCCATTTTGTCACCCCTATTCATCACTATCGCATTGATCATTCACTCTCTCCAAAATTAGTACTCCCTCCGTCTCATTTTAAATTTTCCCCTTTAACTTTTTTCATGGTTATTATGAATAATAATATATATAAGGTATACTTTATTAAATTATTTATATTTGTTAGATATTTTTTGAAAATTGAGTTTATTAAAAGGAAAATACTTTTTAATGCAAATTAAAGGGTATAGTTGGGTCTATTGTCAAGTTTAACCTTGAATTCCTAAAATGTCAATTATTTTTAGATTACTCCCTCCGTCCAATAGTATTCATAGTTTGACCATGATCTTTAAGAAATTACTCACCTTTATAAAGCAAGAAATGTTTTCACTAAATTACCATTAGTTTAACATTAGTATCAATTTAATGTAGTTTTTTTGGCTATGTAAAAGCTCATCGATCTAAATAAAGATAAATTTGAAAAGAAAAAAAAAATAATTTTTTTAATTATTTATGGAACTATTTACTTTAGATTGAAGGGATCCTTAGATTGAATGCAAAGCTAAAAACACTATATAATTGAATGTGAATCTAAAAGCACAACTTCCTCCGTCCCAGTCCCAGTTTATATCACTCACTTTCTTTTTTAGTCAGTCTAAAAAAGAACGACATATTTCTACATTTAGTAAGAATTTAACTTTAAAATGTTCATTTTACACTTATTTTAGATCACAAGTTTCAAAAGTTATCCTTTTTTTTCTTAAACTTCGTGCTGAGTTAAACTAAGTCATATAGATTGAAACGGTGAAAATATTTCTTATAGATAACTTTAAGACATGAAAGTCATCTTAGATCATTTTTCAAAAGAGCTCTAACTTTGATTAGGCAAAGAAACAACTTCAGTGAAAAACATGTTTCTCTCAGTAAGTTCACCCCAATTAGCTAACTTGTTAGCCCTCATATTGCCTTCTTTATGGCAATGCTGGAATATATAGTTCCCATTAAAATTAAAGTGTTATATTTGTTGAAGAATTTTCATGACTTGCCCAGAGGGATTGAGTTCCTTGTTGATTATGTTGATGATGATTTGAGAATCAGACTCGATAATGACTTGATGGAAGTTATTGTTCTGAGATACTGATCATTAACTAGATTAGCTAGTGAACCTATGTAAAAATATAAGATATAAAGGCAAAGCGCGAGGGATTAATGTGATATATTTCTCTATTTTGCATGTATCAGATATTAATGAATGTGCTCATTCAAGTACCAATATGTGTGAACACAAATGCATAGACACGCCAGGGAGTTACAATTGTACTTGTCCAGAAGGATTCAGTGGTGATGGCAGAAAGGAAATTGGTCGTGGTTGTATTGCACCAAACTCGAACTATGAGTTCCCATGGATCAAGTTTTCTATTGGTATGTTTATCAAAAATTGAATTTAGCTTGTTTATTGAAGTGATTAAAGGAATTCATCTCCTTTAAATTTTTGTTGTTATAAACACAGGTATGGGAGTCGGCTTTATATCCCTTGTGGTTGGGACAATTTTGCTCTATTTTTGTATTAAGAAACGAAAACTCATTAAAAATAGGGAGAAGTTCTTCCAACAAAATGGTGGTTTACTCTTGAAACAACAAATCTCTTCTATAAAGGGTGGTGTGGAAGCAACCAAAATATTTACAGCTGACGAGTTGAAGAAGGCTACGAATAACTATGCCAGTGATAGAATTCTTGGTCGTGGTGGAAATGGAATTGTCTATAAAGGTATTCTACCTGATAACCGCATAGTTGCAATTAAAAAATCTAAGTTTGTGGATGAGAATCAAGTTGAACAGTTCATCAACGAGGTACTTATTCTTACTCAAGTAAACCATAGAAATGTAGTGAGACTCTTCGGGTGTTGTTTGGAAGATGAAGTGCCTTTACTGGTTTATGAATACGTTTCTCATGGAACTCTTTACGAGCATATCCACAACCAAAATGGAGCCCCATGGTTATCTTTGCAAAATCGATTGAGAATTGCTTCAGAGACAGCAAGTTCACTTGCTTACCTTCATTCATCTGCATCCATGCCAATAATTCATAGAGACGTCAAATCCACTAATATATTATTGGATGATGTTTACACAGCAAAAGTGGCGGATTTTGGAGCTTCAAGATTAGTCCCTCTTGACCAAACACATGTTGCTACATTGGTTCAAGGAACATTAGGGTACTTAGATCCTGAATATTTCCACACAGGTGAATTGACAAATAAAAGTGACGTTTATAGTTTTGGAGTAGTTCTAGCCGAACTTTTAACAGGGATGAAACCTATTTTGAGGGATACAAGTGACAAGTACACATGTTTGGTGGAGCATTTTGTCTCGTCGATGAACAAGAATAACTTATTTGAAATTCTTGATCATAGAGTTGTAAGAGAAGGAGGTGTTGAGCAACTTCAAAAGATTGCTGAGCTCATTAAGGGTTGCCTTCAGTTGCACGGGGAAGATAGGCCTACGATGAAGGAAGTGGATATGGAACTTGAGAGTTTAAGAAAGTTCACTAGCCCTTGGACTAATGAACATGGACATGAAGATCATAATGAAGTTGAATTAAACGATCGGTATATAATTCCAATTGATTCTAATACAGGTATCGACAACTTCTCTGGACAATATCCCAGCTCCTACACAAATAACAGCCTCTTCTTGGGACAATATAGTTCAGATAAATCTTCATTACTACCCAATACAAATATCCTGCGGTGATCCAAAATAAAATGTCAATATGATAATTAGTGATGATATAATTTTCTGTGTTTTGTAAGTTTCTTTTCTGGCTATCTTTCTTTCATATTGAATGTATGTTGTTATGTATTTTATTTGCTTTTGAATTTAATCATCAATATATTGTTCATTGTATTAGTGACAAGAGTTGAAGTAAGTAGATGTTTGTTGTGATTCTAAATTGTCACATAATTCCTATAAGATTATTCCTTAGTTGACAAGTTGAAACCAACACACTTGGTTCATATCCAATGCTCACCGAAAAAATAAAAAATGGTTATTTAACTTTCAGTTTAGGGTTAAATTTATTTTTCATGTGCTTTGCTCTACTATGAAATGTTGGGTTCTTCGTCAAGATGTATTGTCACAATTTTTTTGTGCAACAAGCCTTCTTAACCAAATTGCTTGACAAGTTGTAGAAGTTGCTACACCATATATGTTAAGTCTATGAATTTGATAAGGCCACCACTTCCTGCCTCTTTGAAATTGCTCCAAATCCAAAATCAAACAAGAAATCAAGCTTCTCTTTTTGTCATCAATGTTGCATGCGTAGTCACTACTAGTAAAACCAGTTAATGTGAAATTTATTATCTTAGAATATCAAATTAAATTTCAAGTTCCGTTGTCCTAATGATATATCTCAGTATTCTCTTTACAACTCCAAGGTGAAGCTCTCTTAGATTGTGCATAAATCTAGATACGGCGTCAACTGAGAAAGAAATGTATGATCTTGTATGATATTGTAACGACCCGAGAGCACCCCCTAGTTGTTACCGATGTATTCGACCTCTCGGAGGTCTTATACAAGCCCTTAGCATTCGTCATTGCATTATCATAGAAAAATAGCGGAAAATTTAAAAAATTTCATAAATAACACAAGACCTAGAAAGTCACTTCTTTTAAACCGTTAATACACAATCGGAATACTACGTCTCGAAGTAGCCATCTTAAAACACGACTACAACACAATAGGGATACAACCCTTACAATACAAAGAAACTACTATCTAGTACATTGAACTTAAAGAAACTCTTTAACATAAAGGTCCTTGAATCTTTAAGGACACACTCGAACTTGGGAATAGTAAGCCAAGCTCATCACTTCTAGGAAAGTCCTTTAGCCGCCACCACCTA